>JAVQJF010010066.1:0-11971 GCA_036023855.1 Gadopsis marmoratus | reverse complement strand
AGTGGTCAGCCTTCTATGGCAACCTGGGACCAAGTCCAGTGCACATCCCTGTCCTGTCTATGTCAGAGACAGGTCAGGATAGACGCACAACTGAGGGCAACTTAGGGTTCAGTGTCTTGCCCAGGGACACTTCGACATGTGGACAGGAGGCTGGAATCAGAACACCGACCCAAGGTGCCAACTGCAAAGTCAACAGCTCTAATTCCGGAACCACAGCTGACTGACTACGGCCGGGAGCTGGATTCGAACAGCCAACCTGCACCTCAAAATGTATATCTAGTTTGAATGTTTCGTGTCAATGCAGAAACTTGTGGACCCTTTATGAAGGTTGGCTGAAAGTAATTTGTGCAGGTCAGAGTGGGTGTGTAGCGAGTCCAGTGACAGACCTGCGTTTTTCTTAATCATGTCAAAAGGTTTGGATGAATCCTCCCCAAATTAAAACAGGACGAGACACTGCTAACTCAACAGGGACCACAAAAAGCATCCCAGTGGGATTCCCTTACTTGCCTGTAGAACATTTAACCAGAGCGTTCAAGCCCCAGGTAGTCAGCACTTAACACAAACCATTCAATACCTTAAGATCTCTGCTCGTTCACCTTAAAGACAGGACCCACACAACACCAGCTGTCCGTGTACACCGGACCAAAACCACTCGCTGCATCCACTAGGAAGTGGTCATCTTTGTACAGAGACAGAGGTTATCACCTCCGCCCATCTCCCGTGAGGTGCGGCGGCCTGGGTGGGTCGCCAGGTCTTAAAATATGATTGAGGATGGTGATAGTGAGTTACTTGCTACAGTTGCATTTCTAGTATTTATTAAGTGGCAAAAACATAAAAACAGCGAGAGGGTTGAGATAACCAGCTGACTTTGTTACCAGCTGACTGACTGTTGAAACAGGTGGCATGCCTTACGTTCTAAAACCAGTTCTAAAACTCGCGACTTGACAAGCTGAGTCACCTCAGCCGGCTTGAGTTGAGCTGAGACGGGCCAGTTCACACTGCTGCAAGTTTTCCCTTCAATGTTCTAAAACGGTTTAGTCTCGTTGCAAATCTTTGGTCTGAACTGGCCTTCAGACTTCCTCTGAAACTGTATTTTTTTAAACCCAAACAAAAGACCTTATGTGGAAGAGATAATTAGGGCAAGCAGTCGAAGCCTTCAGCCTACAGATTGGAGTTATTGCCAGCTAGCTTAGCCTCAGTGAGTGCACACAGCTCTCCAGAGGTCCTGTCCTTTAAACTGATGCTTTCTCTCACCCTCTAACTCTGAATAAAACCAAGGGATTCCTGGATGAAGGCTTGCCAGTAGGTAACATTGGCAAGGCAGCTAAGAACACAAACATTCAATTCAATTCACTTTTATTTATTTAGCCCCATATCATACCAAAGTTATCTCACAGCACTTGTTCAGACAGAGCAGGTCCAGACTGACTCTTTATCACAGAGACCCAACAGTTCCACCATGAGCAGCACCAGGAGACAGTGGCAAGAACCAGAACCAGAACCAGAACCAGGCTCTGGGTGGACGCGCATCTGCCTCGACGATTTGAGGCCCCATTTTATATTAATTGTCAGATTGTGCATGAGTTGTAATTATTGGATGTTAACAAAGAGAACTGTTGCTGTGACAGCATGTACAGGGAGCTGAAGCAATGCAGTGAGTTTATATTAAAAAGGTGCATCAAGGTGATAAGAGCTTGATTAGATATCAAGGAAAGGACAGCTGCTTTCACCTCTGTCTTTCACAATCTGCAGGATCTATCTCCCTCCACTACACTCATTAAGCAGGAAAGCCTCAGGAGCATGCAGATGGATGCAGCCTGTCCACATTTGGAAGCAGCTCACATCCAGTGTTGCATAATGCTCAGTTCCTACCCTCCCCCTGTCCCGAATAGCACAAAATACACACATACTTCAGGAATCAGTTCGGCTTACTCTTTCCAGCGGTATCGATTATGTCTGTTCATGCTACAGATATTATACAGGACAGTAGGAGCAGCTCAGTGTATGAATATCACATATCAACAGAAGACCTCTCAGCATTAACAGCCGAGATGAAGGAAAACAAGCACTCTGAGAGGGAAACAGATGATAAACAAGGAGGTTACCATGGCAGCAGTACTGCTATTATAGCTATTAACAGTACTCAGAGCACTTCGACCCATTATTGTCATTCACAGATGAAGAATATGTTGTTTGCTGTCCTCTATCAGATTGTACATCCTTTTTTGTGTCGTGAATGCGTGATGCTTTTCTGAGTTGCCTTTGTCTCACTCTGCTCTGACCGCAGAGAATCTTTGCGTTTGGATAGAAAGCAGAGCACACTGCAGTGTAAAGGAGAAGACATGGGAAGTAAAAAGAAGGAGAAAAACACGTTTGCATGTACTCTATGTACAGGCAAATGCACATGTACTGTTTAACAGAGTTGCAATGTTCCCTCATGTGATGGTGACCTGGTTTGGGACGATTTCTCCAGCATGAGACTGGAGACAGAAGGGATTTCAATCATTGACTTGTTTATTTTCCTTAAGCAAAACATCTTCCAGTCATTAAGATACAAGAAACCACACGGATGTTCAACATGTACCTGCGGCCTCGGCCACCACACTCACCCTCAATCAACCTGCTATATATACACACACTCCTCCTACAGTTCTCAGTACAGGGGGCACCTCCCCCTAATACTTCCCGTCCTAAATAAATTAACCATTCATACTTTACAATACATATACATCCTATGTCAATAAACACTACAGATTCCCTCTTCTTAAATAAAACACCTCATTTCCCCTTGCTACATAGTCCCATATGAATACACATCACTTTTACCACCCCCCTATCAATTTACCACTTGGTACCTCCCGATACCTTCAAATGGCTGTCGGACTCTTTTAGCCATTTGTCCTGCGGAAGAGACAGAGGTAAGTGATGCCACAATCAAATTCAATTCAATTCTACTGGACTAAAATTAAATCTGTCCTACCTACGTGGGTTGTGAAATCATTCATACCAATCAACATAAACTCTAAAATTCCTAATAAAGTGAGACCTTTCTCACACCTCTGCTGGTGCCAGTCCTGTACTGTCCACCATTTAAATACTTAAAATGGAGCTTTTATATTCTGCATACTGCCGTTAAAGTTTTTCCAATGTAAATACCCAACTTGCAACATATAAAACCCATAAACTTGCTCTGCCTCTGATTGACCGTGAGAGGCGTTTCCCAAAAAGTACACTGGACACAGGCAGACGGAGATCCACACGAGACCCTCAGAAAGAGGAGACGTTGTAAATGAGCTAACGTTAGCTTTGCACAAACCATGAACTCTATTCTACCCGTGAACTATTGGTGTAGTTTAAATTAATGAAAACAACTTAACCAACATCTCAAGTACCGCACTCATTTACCTCCAGGCCTGTTGTCAGAGTCGAACTCCGACCACTGAGGCAAGGCATCAGCCTTAAAGGCACGAGCCCTATCAGGTAACCTGCCACCGTCATGGAACCATTTTGTTGGGGGGGGGCATTGGACGATGGAACTCTCAGTAGAATCTGGAGGGTTAATATGAGTGCATAGGATTGAATTTAGTTCATTTCTATTGTTAACGGTTGCTATTGGTGATTTTCAAAGTCCAATGTATAACCTGCATTGTTTACTGTAAGTTTACCATCAGGCAAATCCTTCATATTAAATGACTACATTACCGCCAGTGGTTTTATATTCTTAGCTGAAACCTGGCTTTGGCCTGGTGAATTTAGTCAGATGATTTAGATGTAATGGAGGAGGTCTGACTGAAGTCTTCAAAGGCAAAATTAACTGCTGCCATATTGCCGTGAGGGATCTATACAGTTTTGAGGCCCTAATGTTTAAAATAAATTGTGCCTCTTCCATACTCTGCTTGTCATCTATTGTCAACAGAATTTTCAGAACTTCTACCTTCTAAATCACACCTCTGAAGCATTTTTAAATATCACTGCATCTTGCCTGGTTCAACATGTTAAGGGTCCAACTCACCACCGTGGCCACACATTAGACTGCGACTCGGGTGCATCTTGTTTGACACTGTGGTTCAAACTGTGGAGACAAAATATAAAAAGGTGCATTTTTGGAGTGTTAATGAGCACACAGCATCATTCATCCCCCCTGTTTAACAGTGCCATGGACAATCCGACGTATTATTGAGATACAAATGCCTTTCGTAAGCTATGCCTATCCAACCTGGACAAGGCTGCACCACTAAAAACCCAGCTAAAATTGTCAAATGAGCAATCCCCTGGATACATGAAGGCACTCAGATTCTTAAAAATATATGCAGGAGAGCAGAAGTCAAGTAAAATACAAGTGCACTATCAATTACTAAAAGATTTATTACAACATTATAATAAAGTGGAGGAGGCTCAAGGCCAATACTTTTCACAGTTCATCTCTGATAATGAGCATTATCCTTCCCCTTTATTCAATGTCATCAATAACCTCGTCAATCCCCAACACCAACCTCAACTGTCTCATCTCCCGAGTGTGAAAAGTTAGTTACTTTCTATATTAAAAAGATAAATATCATTAGAGCACATGTAACTCCTCCTGCAACATCTGTGGACATCCCTGGCCTTTACTTAACATTACTGAATGGTTGTATTCCCAAATCACTACAGGACCTCTCCACACTGTGTCATGTCATCATGCCCACTTGACACTCTCCCCACTAAACCTCTGAAAGACGTAATGGAGGCCATCGCAACTCAATGTGTGTCTGACCTCTTTAAGATGGCCGTTCAGCCACTTCTGAAACGGCCCACATTGAATCCGGGTGCCAACTTCTGAGTTGCTGTTCATGTAAAGAATATTGAGAGTAGTTTCGATGCAACTTTTCGAGGCAGTAAGGAACAATAATATCTTTATAAAATTCATACAGTGGTTTTCAAGGCTACACAGTATGGAAACAGCTTGCCTTCTCGTGACAAACGACTTGTGGCTGGCTGCAGACTCCGGGCACTGCTCTGTTCTAGTGTTGCAGCCTTCGATAGCATAGACCACAACTTTTCTTAAAACTCTTGAACACTGGCGTTGCACTGGTGTGGTTTTCCTCCGACCTGTCCAGGATTTGAAATCACCAACATCTAGTTTCACCTGTGGACTGCCACAGGGATCTTTTCTGAGACCACTTTCATTCCCACAGATCAGTCGGCAACACAACATCCGGTTTCATTGTTATGCTGATGATACACAGTTACCTCTCATTTAAACCACATGAATGAAATAATTTAACCATTCTGCATTCCTATTTATGCAATGTCAATGGCTGAATGGCAGCTAACGTCCTACAATTTAATAGGAATAAAACAGAAGATTTGATCTTTGATCCAGAACAGCACAAACTGCAAGTACAGTCCTCCCCTGGTTCATGTGCTGCCAATGTTAAGTGCGTGGCAAAGAACCTTGGGGTAACTTTTGATAGCCACTTACCCTTTGAGCAGCATACCAGAAATATCATCCTCACTTGCTTTTATCAATTAAGAAACACCTCTAAGATATGACGCATGTTCAGTTCTAATGACGCAGAAAATGTCATACTTATTCTTATTACCTTATTGCTCCACTACACTGGTTGCCCATTATGCTTAGAATATATGTCAAATTCTTTTAATTACCTACAACAACATGCATGGTCTGGCTCCAGATTATATTAAAGAACCTTTAACCCCTCATTGTCCAGCCAGGGCCCTAAAACCAGCAGATCAAAACCTTTTAACTGTTCCAGAGACCAGACTGAAAACCAGCGTGAGATCAGCAGACTCCACTTAAAAAATGTTTCTTTTTCCATTTATCACTTTCATCTTTCCTGAATTCATATTTTATATTTATTATTGTATGATGTTTTATTTGAACTTTGTCTTTACATATTTTGTTTGTTTCAAAAACATCATTTTGGTATTCATATGTATATTTAGCACTTTTATCTGTTTCAATTCAAGAGTTTATTGTTTTTCTACAGTGTATGAGATTATAGACCATCTCTTGCATTTGGTTTTTTGATTATTGTTCTGTGAATCTTTAAATCTGGAAAGCACTTTGTCCCTTTGCTTTAAAAAAGTATAATTAGCAAATTCAATCACAACTTATAGAAAATGTATCAAAATATGAAATGTATATGCAGTTTTTTAAGAAGTTACACTCTGTCAATAGTTTTATCAAGATCACTGTAAATGAAAGTCCAGTGTCTAGAATTCAATATGAGGAATACATTATTATACCGCTCACTAATGTAACTCAAAATACATGCCTTTTGTACTCCCTTTTTAAAAAGGTAAAGAAACCATTGTATATTGTCCTAAATGGAATTTCAATTATGTTCAATTTAGTTCCGTTTTATTCATATAGCGCCACATCACAACAAAGTTATCTCAGAGCACTTGTTCATATAGAGCAGGTCCAGACTGACTCTATGTATGAATGGCTTATATAGAAACATCATCCTTCTTACCTTCATGCGTCCACTTCATTTTCACATTTTAAGATGACCGACAGAGACCAACTCATCAAACACTTTCTTTTATTTTTTTTCCACAAAGCTCTCGCAGTAACGTTGTGGGAGGGGGTCCACCTGATTTCTCTCCTGGCTGGTCTGCATCACCTGGGTGGAGCTGATTATCCTTATCAGTTCTAAATCTGTTATTCACTGAGTAAGAAAATGGGCGCATGGCACGAGAGTGTGAAAACTGTCAGTTGCGTGAGAGTTGGTAGCCCTGGACCATGACCGTTTAGCTGGCGTTAGATAACAACTATCCATAAGCTACCACGAACTGTATGAACTGTATTTATGATCTACACAGATCATTCAGTGGCTGAACTGATCAGGGATCAGATCAACGCGAGAGTGGTTCAGTGCCCGTCTGTAGGTTTCCCCTGTGGCCTTAATGAGACAGGCCATGAAGCGACTCAGTGTCAGTGGGGCCTTGTTAGCCTGCATCTGTAACCAGCCTTCAGCCTGTACAGAGTGTGACTGCAGTGCGACACCTCTTTCAACTCTGTGTTCTATTCATCCACCTCTCTCTTCTGTATCAACTTTGAGAACAGCATCGTGCTGCTGTGGTAGGGACGATGTCCACATGTCAGTGACTGACAGTGACAGCTCATTGTCATGGCATTGACATTGCAGTCCTTGTTATAACTGGACCGGCGTGAACGCTCACATTCAGGTGAAGGCTAGCTGCCTGCTTTGTCACACGTGTGCATGCTCAGTCATGTCATACTGGCAGCTCTTGAACACAAGAAAATAAAGCCCTACATAATGTGATAAGTGCAACAGGGTCCAGTGCGGATTGATGTGAGGGAGTGAGTTTGGAATCCTGACAGAGTGCTTCAATTCAGTTTGCATGGAAGTAAACTATATTGGCATTTTGATAATGAAAACATGTTTCCAAAGCATATAAGGAAATAAATGTACCTTAATATATCACGATCAACAGTCCTAGCTACCTAATGGCTGCCTTTTCCTTCTCCACTCCGACTTTTACCTTCGGCGCACACTAAAGTGCAGCTATTACTGCAGAGCAGATGCTTGCTGAAGTGAGTTACAGTGGTAAGAGAAACTAAGCTGTCCGCTCTGGTATCACAAGGCGTTTTTAAAGATCTAGTGGCTGAGCTGCTAGAGGTATGGGCTTACATGTATGTATAAATGCATTATGTAAGTAACTTGTATTTATGTGTATATTTAATTCCTTTTTGTGCATTGTCCCAGAGCCCCCCTGGAAGAAAGAGACCTCGGCCTCAGCGGGCCTACCTGCTAAAATAAAGGATAAATGAAAAGATAAAAAAATAGCCACGGGGCGGCTGTGGCTGAGAGGGTAGTGCGGTTGTCCATTAACCCCAGGGTTGGTGGTTTGATCCCAGCCCCTCCACATGTCAACGTGTCCCTGGGCAAGACACTGAACCCCAAGTTGCCCCCGGTGGAGGCATGGCAACTGTGTCCCCATTGCTGTGTGAATGGGTGAATTAGACTACTGTTCTAGCTTAGATTACTGTTACAGCGCTTTGGGAACTGTTTCGGTTGAAAAGCGCTATATAAGAAAGAGACCATTTACCATTTAAATAACCCACTGCAACATTCTCGCTCTACCCCCCCAGACGCTGAAGGACCCCACCCTTGCAGCCAGGAAGGATTTCCAGCGTGAGGCTGAGCTGTTGACCAACCTCCAGCACGAGCACATAGTGAAGTTCTACGGAGTGTGTGTGGACGGAGACCCCCTCATCATGGTCTTTGAGTACATGAAGCACGGGGATCTTAATAAGTTTCTCAGGTGAGTTCAGAAGACAAACCACAGTGTGCAGGAGGAGATGTGGGAGTGAGTGACTACAATGATGGCCTATAATCGCCGGAAGCTTTGGACTTTGGGTGTAGAGTGCCCAAATGGGAACCAATGGGATGAAAGTGCAGCTATCCAAAGTGATATAGTATTTCATGTGTCCCTACACGTTTGTGTACCTTCACATTTACATTTTCACAACCACTTTGATAAGAGTGAAGTGAAATGTATTACTTCATGCAACACATTAGTATTATAAGGAGTCTTAATCGTGTACGTGGATAACTTGGCACTTTCTCTCCTGGAAGACATTCATAGTGCTGTAACCCTTGCACAGTATCAGGCGTCGTGGCAGTTAACTGCAGGGTTGTGCGCTGGTGTCACACGCTAACCAGCAATCCCAGCTTGAGGACCAATACAAGCCAAGCGGCTACACGATTGTTAACATCCTTGTTCTCCCTCGTGGCAGCTGATTTACAGTCATCACGGTGGTGATCGATCAGTCCGTCTTCCACCTTCACAGTTGTTCAGAAAACAGTGTAACATTGTGGTGAACAAAGTTCTTATCTCTGGCGTGATTGGCCACCGCAGTGTGAGGTCAGCTTTTTTTCTCCAAAAGTTGATTCTGTTTTAACGTTTCGCCGCAGGCATCTCCATTTTTTCCAGGCACCCCCTGTAGCCCACACTGCCGCAGCGTCCTCGCAGTACCCCCGCAGCACCCGATTCTATCTGAATGTAGCCTTAGTCAAACCTCTTTGGAAGAGAAAATGAAGGTGAACAGTAAAACTGACTGTTGGAAACATCCATCAGAGTTTGCAGACCCACTTCCTGCGTCAACTCTGACCTTTCTGTGGTTTTCCTGTTCAATGCCAGATTATTAGTGACATGTCAGGTGCATCATATTGAGTTTGACCTTCAAATAAAGTGGTATGAACAGTTTTTTTCCTAACAAATGAAAACCATGAATAAATGCCCACATTATAATAAGATGATATTATCCTGTAAATAAAAAAGGCCTGCATGCAACAGTTTTACTAAAAGTACATATGTATTAACAGCAAAATGTATTAACTTTTAAAAGAAAAAAAGACTTATTTTGCTGGTAGAATGTTATGTTGGAAACACTGACATCTTTACTTAAGTCAATGTGGCGAAACCTCAAGTAAAAACGTCTTGCATTTAAATGTTTACATTTTTAGCACAAATATGGAATGCATGCCGAAGTATATATTGATCATATCATTTGTATGTGAAACCTGAATCTTTAAAGTACAGTAAATGGTAGCTATAATTGTCATCCAACAGTAGCATGGTGCAGTCTTTCCCTCTGAAATGTAGGATTTTAAACTAGCATCAAACGGAAAACCTCAAAACTGTTCTTTAGTGCAGTATTTTACTGTCCCCAGCTGGTGTCGTGTATCACATCAGATCTGTGTAAGCAGAGTTTTAATGTTGTAGCTGGTTGAGGTGGAGATAAGTTGAATGTTCATTCTTGACCCTGAAGACACAAATAAAATAAAAATGTCACGGTCTGAAAAAACGAGTTAGGCGCTGGACCTTGTTCTCTTAGGTACTTTCATCTTTAACCGTATATCATATTTAATATTGAATCATGTCTTGTCTATAGATTCTCACTGTACAAAGTAACCAGTTACTACAGTGGTCAGTTAAATGGAAGTACAACATAACAGCGAATGGTTATACTCAAGTAAAGTACATATTTGTCTTAAACACAGTGCTTGAATATATGCTGTGTACTTTGTTACTTCCACCACTGTGTCAATACTTTGATATTTCAAATTCTACTGCTTTACTTAACGCATTGAGTCTTAGTGTGTGGGGATTCCATACTCTCCTGTCACCTGTCTTTCCTTTTTCACTGGACCTTCGTTGACTTTACCGAGATGTTCAGGATCTTCAGTGGTCCTGACCAGTGATTGAACCGCTGCCAAAAGGTCACTGTTAACCTCCCCTCATTAGTGCATGAAGCACAAAGAGACTGTAGAGATCTGACCTGAGCTGCCAGGCCTCTGTGTGTTAGCCTGCAGACACTGAGTGATGGATGAGCTTGTCTCAGTGAACTACTGCAGGGCGATGGCTTATTTTTAGCCCTGCCACCAGACTACTACTACGACTACCTGCGTGTTAAGTACCGTTCCTTCTTCCTTTACACCCTCCTTTTCCTTGTGTAAAGGTGAAACCCCTGCAGACTCCTGCCAGGCTGGTTTGAAAAACGTTTTTAGTGAGCTGCCTGGTAAAGTTATAAACATGAATCTGCTCCAGCGTCAAATATTGTCACCATAGTCAATATGCCTTACTGCAAGGGCCTTGTTAGAGCCATGACATGTGCCATACAAGTGTGTTCTACAGTGATTGATGAATGAGCCTGTCTAATAGTGTGACAGGCCAACACCAGGAACTGTTCCACACAGAACATTATGTAAAATTCATTCAGCCTTAAGTAAAAATAGTACCCGTCCTGGGTCTTGCAGTGCAGAGCTGCTTTAGCTGTTACATGGTGACTGACAGCTGAGACAAAGAACACCGACAGATGCAGACGCACCTTATTACTGTGAATCAGTGTGTGTTCAGAGAACTGGTGGTACTATTGGTTTAAAAATTCTCCTCCACAGACAGCTTCGGCCAATTACATGGGATCCTAAAAACGAATGGATTCAGATTCAATTGATGTATTTAAAGCAGGGATGAGGAATCGAGCCGTGGCAGTGCTCTGTCTCCAATGGAAGCTGCTCATCCAGTGCTTATGCTGAAAAGGTCCCATTGTGGGTGTTATGCACATGAATGGCATAAACATATTTTGGCACGACTCAGACAGAATCAGGCGTCGTGCTGGTTAACTGCAGGGTTGTGCGGTGGAGTCACACGCTAACCAGCAATCCCAGCTTGAGGACCAACATAAGCCGAGCGGCTACACAGTGATTCACCTTTGTACTCACTGGTGGCAGGTAGGGCTGGGCATCGAGAACTGGTTCCAAATTAGAACCGGTTCCAAAAGTCCGATTCCGTCGGAATCGTTAAGAAATGTTTATTTCGATTCTGCTTTTCGGTTCCTAAACAAATATCACTTGCAGGACGCAGCGATACAGTTTCACTGCGACCATGTTGGTCCAGACAGCTGTGCAGCTGCAGAACATGGAGTTTGCGCTTGTATTTTTTATTTGTTTTAAGCCCAGAGTCTCTGGGTAGAATCCTTGGCGTCATCACGGACCGCGGCAGCAGCAGAACCTCAAAAGTGCGGCTTCATTTAGTTCGGAACAATGACGGGTCGCACAGTGGAACAGCTGTGCAAACTGACTTCGTGCAACAGAGGATGAGCTATGAATATGACCCTCAGAAGCAGAGGATACGTTTCAACGTGGAACCTGACTGGATGTGTGTGTTTGAGCTTTGTTCTCTTCACGTGTGTCTATGTTGGGATGTTGGGATGTTGGGATGCTGTGGGGGGGCGGACCTTTTGTATGTGTTTCCGCCGGTGTGAGTGCGTCCAAGAATCACACAAAACGATACTTTCAACTTCAAGAGCGGTGCATTTCAGCCGCCGACCGTTTACAGCAAGAAAACACAGTCTGACAGTCAACGATCGTCTGTTTTTCTTCTTTGTTTCTCCAAAAACTCCTCTCCTTTCTCTCCCACCCGCTCTTTGAACGGC
>JAVQJF010010062.1:0-15863 GCA_036023855.1 Gadopsis marmoratus | reverse complement strand
TATAAATTCTCCCCCGCATGCTTAAAATTCCGTTAACCTCATCAATAAAAAGTCATGTTGTTCAAATATGGCTGAAAGTACTTAAAACAATTCACAGGACAGTTTTAATTTTATACATTATGCATTGGTATCAACTCAATATCAGCTGCAATAATGTCCTTGGACAAGCAACTGAAGAAAGTTATTTATCTGACTTTGAAGCTACTTAAGAGCAAATGTAAGGTTTTGGGAGCAACTTTGAGTCGAAAATAAAAATGGTAAAGCTCAATTATCTGGTTCTTTAGTGCTATAAAACAAAACACTGAGGTGATCAGAAGTTGGCGATTAATGTCAGTAAAAATCAAAAATGTCAGACTCATGGTGGCGCTAGAGGAGGAGTCAGGGGATCACAAAAGTCAGTAGGATTCATGGCCTGAAATCCAAGAGGTTCTGTCCAAAATGTCATGGCGATACATCCAATAGTTGTTGAGATATTTCAGTAGATGAAAGGCCATGGGGTGTCCATAATGCAAAGGTTTTATCCTCTTCGGAGCATGAAGGTGCTTACTAAGCTTAAAGGCAGCCTGCTATTTTGTGTGTATATGCAAGCGGAGGTTTTGGCCTGATGGTGGCGTTAGAAAGGTCATGTGGTTCGCAAGAACATTCATCCTCTGGGGAACGTTAATGCGTTTATGGTAGTCCATCTGAGGCTTGTCGAGATAATTTAGTCTGGACCAAAGTGGTCAACCAGCTGTTAGCGTGGCGTGAAATCAGATGTTGGCCAGTAATTGGTGCGTGCTGCTCTCCTGTGATCATCTACTGCACGTGAAGCCCTTTAACTTAACTGATTCTTCCTTGTCCTTTCATTATGTCTTCTCTTTCAGTTTTGGTCTTCTTTCAAAAATATACTTCTCTTTTTTCCTACTGCCCGTTTGAGAGGTGTTTTTGTCTCTCAGCTGCAGAAACGCTGCTTTCCCACCTTTCCATCACTAGACCTCATCCAGACCCATAACCCTTTGCGTTGTCGTGGTGAGTGACAGGCCCTCTGGGGAAAAGACCTGTAACCTGAGTTGTGTTAACACCACGCTCTCACAAATGAATCTTCCTTCCTGAGAAACTGGAGAATTCCCTGCGACCTGCACATCTGGGCTGCTGAGGGCCTCGCTCCCACTGGGATCTCCTCCCCTCGGGGGACGCTTCATTAGCTCCCCCCTTCCCCTCCAGCTCTGTAAACTCACTAATCTGCCAATTGGAGCAGTTTAGCCAGCAGCCAAGGTCTCGCCGATTGTCCACCTGCCTGAAAACCTGTGACCTCAAATCTTGTCAGTGGCGCTTCCGCAAGTGGCGAAGTAAACAAGAGCGTTTGCTTTCATGGGGCTGTCAACATGAAGCCTGGAAGACCTTGTTCAGGCTTGGGATCACTGGCAGTAACTTTACCCCGTCCATTCAAGGCTTTGACGTCTGCAAGACTCCCTAAATACCCTGAATGTTTGTTTTTTCCTGATGTGACTTCACTCAGCCACCACAATCAAACCCAAATGGGGGACAAGTTGAAAGAACAGCCTGTTCCTTTTGTTTCGGCTTGTTAAGAATTGTTGATGAGTGTGCCCCATTTCACTTCACAGATTTAAAGCTTTTGAGAGCGTGCTAAGCGTGGAAAGCTACATGCTCTGCTCAAATAATTCCCCCAGTTGTTTCAGCCTCCGATTGCAGGGCAGGCGGTGTTCAGAGGCATGTCATGCCCCACTGGCTTTTAGCGTCCATTCCTGGGGCGACTTTAAAGAGGCGAGAGGCTCACAGGAATGTGTCTTATTCATAGCAATTTGGATGACATCTGGGGGGGGGAATTGATCCTTCCTGCTCACCTCCTCAATGCCGACTGACAGTTTAAAGAGAAAATCATACCTATCATTTTGTCACTATCTCCATGCTACCATTCCCTGTCATCTTTGCTTTGATCGTGAAGTTGAAGTCAGGTGGTAATTTGTAAGATTTGCAGGGTTTTGGTCTCTGTCGGGGGTTGGTTCCGTGCTGCAGTTGTCAGAGATCACCGGTCAGTTTAACAGCCGCATTGTGATGTCTGATTTTCTGTTGGTGGTGCAATTTTTCAGCTCCAGTCGTCATAGCTGCTTATGCAGCTATGCATATGCTTATGCATGGGCATGTTAAAATGCATGCAGGCACCATACAGCAAGTGTTTAGCAAATGTACAGGAAATAGAAAAGTTAAAACTGTAGCTAGCAACTTGTTAAATGTGGCACTTATTCATTTTACGGACATGACTGCATGCAGTAGTGGTGGTTTTATTTAGGGGTTATGCTTTTGTCAGTGTCGTTTATTTGTTGTTTTTAGAACTGATATAAAAATGAGTTTCACTAAACCAGCCTTTGGTCACAAAGAGTCACAGCCACTAAAGTCTGAGCAAACACTTAGCAAACATCCACTGATGAAGACCATGAGGTGGTTGATCGCCCGCGAAAATGCCACAAAGTGGAGATTGTTTTGTCAAACTGCACCAAGAATAAACATCCACACTCAAGATTAAAGGAATCCTTCGACCTACAGTGAACCGAGAGAGAGAAAACGTCTCAGTCAAGTCAAGGACAGTCAGACTTGTGCCTGCCGTTTCCCACGACAGCATGAGTTGCTTTTGTTTTGTCTATCTGTGCCCTCTCAGACCCGTCCTGTGCAAAACCAAACAGCAGGACTCCGTCAAAGATAACGACATGACTCAAGGTTGAACCGCTCATCTGATCGTGGCCTGAGATTCTTCAGTTTTTATTTCCTGTTGATTAAATTGACACATC
This sequence comes from Gadopsis marmoratus, assembly GCA_036023855.1. Lineage (NCBI taxonomy): Eukaryota > Metazoa > Chordata > Actinopteri > Centrarchiformes > Percichthyidae > Gadopsis > Gadopsis marmoratus. The sequence goes on along the minus strand of JAVQJF010010062.1, from coordinate 13,077 downwards.
TGGAACTCAAAAAAACAAAGTATGAGGAGGGGATTTTAGCTTGGAAGACATTGATATTTCAGCAAAGGCAAGCATCCAAAATTAATGTTGAGAGTTTCATAGCAGGGCCACAATAACACTGTTTTTGGAACACTGTTTTTTTGTACTTCAACACAGAATAATATCTTCCTGGATAAGAGTTTGACACCATCCTTGTTGTCCTTGTTCTCCCCATCTCAGCTCCAGAGTGTTACCCAGGAGGCCATCGGATTTTGCGTAATCCACATCGCAGCGTTGACTTCGACTCCACAGAGATCCAGAACAAGGCCATTCAGGAACTGATCTGTGACCACTTGCTGTCTCCGGGCTGGTACAGATTCAGGATCAACAACAAGCCGGCGGAGATGCCGACCACCTGCGTTGAGGTAAGTCAAAGTTCTGCCAAAAAAGTGCTTGCTTTTACATCATTGCACTTGCAAAAAATAGCATCAAACATCCTCTGCCAGTGCAAACATCTAGCACACTGGTTTAATAACCACCCTCAGCCCAGGTGGAGGGTATAATAACCCCCTGCTGCTGCCGGTAATGACCGTTTCTGTCGACGTCTCCCCTGCAGATGAATCGCTGTGGTACACAGGCTCCGGTGTGGCTGTCCCTGAAGGACGCATCCCTGCCGCGGCCCGGCGAGATCCGGCAGCTCTCTGCCTGCGCCACCTGGCAGTTCTTCCACGGCAGCACCAAAGACTGCTGCCTCTTCCGCATCCCCATCACGGTGCGGAACTGTGGCGAGTTCCTGCTCTACCACCTGCAGCCCACGCAGGGATGCATGGGATACTGTGCTAAAGGTGAACATGCTGGATGGGTCAATGCTCCAACCGACCTTGACATGTGTTATTATATATTGTCCTGCGAGTGTGTAACTATTCATTCATTCATTAATTTTTAACATAAAGATACATGTATACAAACATTTTTGATAAGGATCCTTTGACCTTAGTTTTTAAATAATTGACCAAGATATGTACTGTGCTCTCGGGGAGACAGAGTATGCAATAGACACACTGTTTGTAATATAATGCTGGATACCAGTACATCTATAAGCTATTTCCTGCTGATAATATTGGCCGTGACGGTGTACCAGGCTGGCTCTGGCTCTTGGATTGCTCTTCTTTGGCATGAGAAGATTCAACCCTTATTGAACATTTTTGATTAATCCGATGGATGAACCTCAATTTCCTGATGGTCAAAGTGAAAACAAGGCAGTTTTAAAAACATTCCTTAAAAGGGGCCCGTTTGGAGTTACATATATGGTTCACACTTGGGCTGCGAACGCCACCTAGAGGGCCGCAAAAAACCTTCAATTTTGCACCTGTGATAATGATAATGTGAAAACTTTACCAGTACTGTACCGCAATATTATTTACATCTAATATAATTTAGAATGCCTATCTACAAGTCAAAATAGTCATGATGACATTTTGTGCCATAATAATGAGACGTAATCTGAAAAATATCATGTCTCAGTTTCTTCAGATTTGGGACCCAGACTCTGCCTACCAGGTGAGGTGGAGGTCAACGGCCGATGCAAAGGTGAGAGATTTGGATATTTTGGCGCTTTCAACAGTCAGTGTGCAACATTGAGTCTAAAACATTTAACGCACCATTGTGACATTCTTCATTGCACTACAACGTCTGCAAACTGTAGATCCATCTTTTGGTGAATCTTTTAGCCGGAAGGTTTTTTGAGTTAACATGCAGGGCAATTTGATAGTTTTATTTTTATTCTACTGAGGAAAAACTGAGGAAATATGAGGATTTATAAATTAATTTATGTGGGACAAAGAAATCTTAACTAGCTTTTCCCAGAGCTTTTTTCTCAGCGGATGGAGTTTGCTTCAGTTATCATCACGCGACATGAGAATGGATCTTCAGTTACATGCTAACAGATGGTTAGCACATATATAAACACCACTGAAGAAATCTCCGAGGAGTGGTTAAAAGCTCTGGAAAAAGCTATTATTGCTGATTGGATGCACTTCAAAGCAAAATTTCTTTTCATTATGGATTTTTCTGTTAGGTTATTTTGATTGATCATTTTGTCTATAAAACGTAAGACAGTAAAATGAAATCGCTGTGTAGCACTGCTTTCCTCCTCCTGCCTGTGTTTTCAGCTGCCCTTCCGACGCTGCTGTCCCGGCCGGCGATCACACCAGAACTCGTCGGCCACAGTGTCCACCTGAGGTGCTCCTTCGTCCCGCCACCGTGGAGCCAGACACTGGGCTTCCAGGTGGTTTGGGCCAGACACATCGGCCACAGCATGAAGGCTGAGATCAGGCAGGAATCCACACTGAAACCCTTCTCTCTGGTGGAGATGGATGGTGTTCACTTCAGGCTCGGAGAAACGGTAATTCCTGCCAGACCCAGCTGTAAGGCACATATGGAGGGGGTTGACCCCTCGAGCGAGCAACTTAAGCCGTGGATCATGCTGACTTCTTTTTGCCTGGGTTCAGCCTCACAGAGCAAAAAGCTGAGAGGCAACGTGTGTCATATCCCGTTAAGAGAAGACAAGAGGAGGGTGGGGAAGTTAAATCAGTTGCAGGCTGGAAAGGCACATGCTTCCCATTAAAACCCCTCCATCCAAATCTACACAGTGAATTCTGGGGACAGATGCACACATATACAATAATGCCACTTCTTTGCACTGTTTTCTCAACAACTCGGCACTTGCACAGTAGAGGTGTGTTCATGTGCGTTCACTTGGCTGTTTTCTTGTAAGCTTGATTGCGTAGATTTTGGCCAAAATGCTCACATGTCCAGTCAGCTCCGGTGTCCTGCTTAAGACCTGCCTCCTGACAGGAAATTGCATCCACCAGTGTGCTTGTTTAACGTGCAGTTTTACCCGTGCAGTTGCCTTTGCCCTTCTGTGTGTAGAGTTAACGTTAACATGTATCTTCGCAAAAGTGTATTTCCAGAGATCAAAGGCCAATCACTCATGGCAAGGGTGCTCCAAAACAACCTTTTAGGACAAATTAGCTATTGAAGCTCTAACCTCTGGTCAGCATTTACTAGCAGCTGTTTTTGCCATTTGATCATTTGAAGCAGTATCGAAGGCAAAGAGACAGGCCGTTTCCTCCTCTTTATCTACCTTCTCAATTCCTTATCCTCGAGAAAAACACCCACTGGCTGACATTGCCAATGCAAAGCAAAGAAAGGGAAGAGCAGCTTCAGAGTGGCATGAAAAAGTAGGCTAGTTTGTTGTATTTGTGTTTCCACAATGTCTTTTGGATAATGAATACAGAGTTCAGAGTAGTTATTACTTCTCCATGCACGGCAGGCATGTTGGTGGACAGATGGCCATCAGCTGTATTCCTTTAACAGAAGATATGAGGTGATACAAATCATTTCATCAGTCAGCCTTTGCTTTTGCAAGTTCCTAGAGTTCGGCTTTGTGTGTCAAGACCATTAGCCATTTTTTCGATCCAGGATCTAGGATCTATGAGGGAACTCGCATCTTACGTTCAGCTGCGTTTTTCTATTTGGATTGGACCAGGAACTCTTCCAGGTCACGTGCTCACACTGTCATAAATCAATACACGACAGTCTTGTGCTGCTGACCAATAAGCAGAAGAACTGAAGAACCATTTATCGCTCATGAATCTAATTCTGATGAGCAGGGAAACAAGGTAGCAATCAGAAGGAAATCACAGAAATGTGACTGTTGATGGAAGATGACTTGTTTAGCGTCTCCAGTTTGGCAAAGTTTCCTCAGGCGTTGGAGGCTTTTGGTTACTTTCTTACAGATGAAGTAAACATTGACTGCTGTTCTGCATTGAGAGTAATAACATCTATGGTTAAACTTCTTCTTCCCAGTACGTCCGCAGTCTGCTCCCTCATTTCCAAATACCCAGAACCCAGAAGCTGCTGACGGCTCTCATTTCCTGGAGAAATTATTTGTTGGCAGAAAAAATTATGTTATTTGATTTTTAATACATTGCTAATTGAAAATGATGTGATGTCTCTCTGACTATTCACCCTCGTACAGCTGTGGACCGTTGTGCTGCCATATGTGGACACCAGGGCTGTATTAGTTGTGTCTGGAACATGTTGCAGCGGGCTGCCTTTAACACTTGTTGACGTAGCAGCTGAGTTGGGTCAACGGTCATGTTCATTTTTCTTAACCCTGAGCGCAAGTTAAATGTTTGTGCTCATAGAGATGTGTGGATCAGAGTGGTGCTGTACTGTGAGCTACATGGGGAAAGGTTTTGATAAATCACGAATACTGTGTCGTACATTGTTGGTCTTTTTCGTGACTAACAAACGAACATTGTTGAAATTTAAGGCTCTCCTTCACTTGCAAATATAATCAAAAGCAGCTCATGTGAGTTTCTGTAGAGCTTAAAAATGATTGAAAATGCAAACAAAAATGCATTGTGCCATTGACAAGTAGACTTTTCAGTTGATGTGATATTTAAAAGTTAGCGTTTGCTTGAAAGTCAATGTAGAGGTTAAAACCACAACCAGAGTTGATCTATGTAGGGCAGGTTTGTTTGCAAAGGAATGAAATCCCCGATAGAGGGATAAGAACTCTATTACACCTTTGTCTTTCACGTCTCATACATTTGAAAACTTTTGGATTAAGGCCAACATCAAGTTATGACAGCGATGCTTTCTTTGCAGTTCACCTGCAGCGTGTCGACCTTCAGAGCCAACTCCAGCCACAGCAGATCTACGCCAAAAGAAAGTGAGGGTTTCTACGCTGGACTGAAGGTAAACATTCTTGTGTTATGTTTAAATCCCAGTCTGCACCAAGATGAAAAGCATTTGAGAGCCATTCTGGTCTACAGTAGCAAATGGAGGAAACCTTGCAGAGCTGAAACCTGTCCAGACAATCGCTAAAGCTCTGTTTTCCCTCTTTCTCTTCAGTTTTCTCCAGACTCGCTACACATAACAGAGGACAGCAAGGAGCACGAGGTGACCATCCACAGCACAGTGCCCATCCCCTGCTACGGCCCCAACAACGGCCACCAGTGTGGAGTCCCTCTGGCCCTGAGCATCCACGAATCAGGTCAGGCCTGCAGGAAAACAGGAGATCAGTGTCTGTGTTGTCACCCTTACGTATCTGTTGTGAAGCTTGCAGTCTGAGAATATTGCAAGTTAACCATCTTATTAAGTTGACTGGAGACAGAAAATCCACATTTTGGCAATGGGAGGGAACTGGGTGGGATGAGCCTGCAGACGCTGACCAAACATACTTTCTTTAAGCCTTAATATCTCATAAATTGGACAATTATCTTCAAATGTGTGACCTAAACAGAGGAGGAACTGAAATAAACAATTAAGGCCCCAACTTCTTATTGCATATAGCATCCTTTAAAAGGAGGTGTTAAGATGCTGTCTTCCCTGAAAGATGCAAACGTCATCACAGGCATCTTCAGTTAGATCAGAGAGGACTCCAGACTTTTCATGAGCTTGTCTTGGGTTCTTCTTCTGTTGTGCACATAATCACATCAGAGCCAGCTCAGAAAGACATTATTACAGTTCTGAATTAACACTAACTTACTGCCGTGCTGACATTCACAGACAGTCTCGGACACGAGGCTGCAAACGTGGCGATCTCCACCTGCCAGGCGGAGCTCCAGCCTAACGCCTGCAGCGACGGCAGCTGTGGCAGTGCAACCTTTGTTGTCACCGCTGTCACCGATTTCACAAGAGATGGGAACCGGCCAAGTCTGATCGGTGTTTTGCCAGGACCCACTGCGCCACGACTCTGGAGAAGCTACGTCCCAACATCGCTGAAAGTGAATTGAAGTGAAACTCTGTGGATGTTCAAGGATAAACATACACAAATTTAATGTATTCTCATTAAAGTGCATAGAAAAGGTATGACGGGCCCTTGAGGGGTTTCAAGAGATCCTTGAGGGTTTTCCAGGGTTTCATGAAAAAGTTCAAGTCATTCTTGAGGGTTTTCTAGGGATCTTAAAGGGTTTTCATTGGTCATTGAAGAAGCCTTGAACAGGTTTTTGTGGACCATAAAGAACATCAATGAGTACTCCATGAGATTTCCATCGTCCAATGGACGTTGATGAGGAACCTGGAAACCTGGAGGAGGTTTTAGAGAAAATTGGAATTTGAGGCATGCATGATGCATGGCACTTAAATGCTCAGTGTCTTTTGCGGAGCTTCTTATGGACCTTAAGGGGATTTTGATAGTTTGTGAGAATTTGAAGATGCTTCAGGGGTCCTTGAGTAGCTGCCATACATTCTTCTGGGTCATTGAGTAAATAAAAGTGGTCTTTGTGGAGCCAGGGGTCCTTCTGGATGATTTAAAAATAATTTGCCTCCATGGATTCTTGATATTAGGTTCCTGTGTTATGCAAACTGCATAGGACATGGTTCTTGACAGGGGTTTCTAGACTCCTTGAGGTAGCCCCAAAGGGGTTTTGAGGAGGTTCCAGGGGACCTTGGGAACCAGGGTCCAAAACTAAATAAAGAATAAAGTAACAGCAGTGTGATATAATTATCTAAGCATTAGTTTAATTTAAGAGTATTAGAAAGATGGTTCTAATAACAGGTTTCTGTGTCAAACTGTTTACGTATACACACTGTGCTATATAAAACTGGAGGGGAGGGTGGGGGTTTAGGGCCAAAAGTGTGCCTGTTTGAAGGTTTGACATGATGTTTAAAGAGCACTGCTCAATGTATCCATTAGTTGCGTCCACACAGCCTATTACATTATGTAAGGCATGATGTCAGCTCTAGAGACATTCTGTCTCTGACGGGCCTGTTGCAACGGCGCTTTCCCATCTGTGTTTAAAGAAAACATCAAAGCCCAAAGTCAGAAGGTCACAGGGTGAAATCCCCTGATCGTTGTTCTCCTGACCTCTGCCCCCAGGTCATGGTCCGGGACGTTCCTACTTCCATCTGCTACTCTCTGACTGACCCACATGTCATTACCCTGGACGGCAGGTAATTTACCTCCTAATCGACAGACGTCGAATGGTAATTTGAGTTTCGGTATAGGCATAGTAAACACCAGATTAACTCAGATATTGACATATCTGTATGTGCTTCTGTCAATTTACCATGTGCAGGCATTACGAAAACCACCAGACTGGCACCTTTGTCCTTTTCCGGAGCCTCGTCAGGGAGTTTGAGGTCCACTCTCGCCAGTGGGACTGTGGCAGCCGACACTACGCTGTTGCCTGCAACTGCGGCGTCGCGGTGCAAGAGGGGAACGAGATTGCCGTCTTTGACATGTGCAATGGACAGCTGCAGGAAACCAGGCCAGAAGTTACCGTGAAGATCCTAGGTGATAGGCAGGGCAGTCGAGTCAGGGTGCTGGAGTCCCACCAAGGGAAGAAGGTCACCGTAGGTATCCAAATATTTTGACACGGGTGCAGATTTGTTTGGAAAATCATGGCATGCAGTTTGCTTCACAGGAAGCATCACTGGCTATTTGCATGCTCGAACCATACCCTGTCAGTTGCGTGAGTTACCTTGGCTTTAATTAAATCATATAAATTTGATCAAAAAATGCTTTCAGGTTCAAAGTGTTTACATTTACTGCACGGGGAGATTATATTAACTAGCTTCTGGATGTGACCCTTCTCTTGTAGTTGATATTTCCCTCCGGGGCCTTTGTTAGGGCCGATGTTGGGGATTGGGGGATAAGCCTGTCCATCCGGGTGCCCAGTGTGGACTACAACAACACGCAAGGTCTCTGCGGTACCTTTGACCGCAATGGGAAAAATGACTTCCACGGCTCTGATGGTGGCTCCTATGGCCCGAATGACCTGCATCGGTTCATAGAGGACTGGAGGTTAGTCCGCGACAGCAATTTAATTCAAAATAGTATGGTTGTTTTACTTTAAATTAAATTGGCTGAAATGGTAGATTCTCCACTGAGCTATTTGTTTCTTTTGTGTGTGTGCTAGGATAGCTCCTGGTGAGAGTTTGTTTGACAAGACTCCTCTTGGTACAACGCAGGAGGTCAGGAGGCCTTTCTGTCAGTGCCAGAAAGGATACAGCACTTCTCATCACGACGGCAGACAAATGAGGAACCTGTACAATCCTCCCGCTCACTCTGACTGCATAGCATATGATAATGTGGATTACAGTTCTGTGTTCCCCTCTATAGACACAACAGTGGAATACATCAAGAGTCCAGAAAGAGAGGAAAGCGTATCGGATATATCTGCCTTTAACAATCATCCTCTGGAGAGGAGGCACCTTCAGTTTAAAGGCGAGAAAAATAAAAACGGTGATGGTGATCTTGAACTGGATGATGAGTTCAGGGAGGATCTTCTGCTTTCCGTTGACAGACCAAGGAGACGGGCATCATTTGAATTCCAGCCTGTCTTCACTGCTCAGAGCCACAGCCTGGCTGATCCGAACACCTTTGCCTACTTTTTCCCTGAGGATCACTCGGCGGAGGCCCGACCGGAGTTGCAACCTCAGTGGCCCACACCAAGTGGTCTGACTTCAGCCAAAGCTCTGGAGGTGTGCCAGATAGCTTTGGCCAACTCCACTGTCGGTGCAGTGTGCCGGGGGCTGCTGGGACGCCGCCTGGATGAGGCAGTGGGTCTCTGCATTCTGGACCTGCAGCTCAAAGACGACCTGGGCTGGGAGGAAGCACTGCTGCCGTACCTGGAAAATGAGTGTGAGAGGAGGCTGTTAGAAAACCAGACCCAGAGAGCCTCGGAGGTGGCTGGTCCACCAGGAGCGTTCAGGGAGGTGGTGACAGCACTGCGCTGTCCCAACCTTTGCAACGGAAATGGAAAGTGTACAGAGTGGGGCTGCCAGTGCTATCAAAGCCACAGCTTTTACGACTGCAGCCTCGCCATCAGTGAGTATACAGAGACAAATGTTCCAATGCTTAATGGGTTTAGCAGGTCAGTTATTACGTTTTTGCTGTGCTCAAACTACGCTCTCTTCCTACAGAGTACAATTGTCATTAGAAAAGTACTGTGTTTTCCTTAGGTTGAAATCATATTAGAACAGCTCTATGCTGATTACTATGTAGAGATAATTAGCTAGTAAGCTTGATGTCTAAGAATCGTCTGTCATCATATTTTATAAATCTGTATTCTAATTAGCTGCTGAAATAACATAATATTCTCTCTTTTGGTTGGCTTCTCCTTGGATAGGCCAGCCAGTAGAGTTAACAGATTTGGAGAACGGTGGACTGTGCGACATCCGAGCTTTCAACTGTCGCAACATTCGAGTCTTCGGCCTCGGCTTCATTGACTCACCCGACCTCAGCTGCCATGCCACCAGACTGAAGGTGAGGAAAGGCAGGATCAAGGTCAAAGCTGAGATCCTTCAAGATGGAAAAGCTTTTTCTAAATATTTCCTTTGATTTGCGTTGATCTGCCTTCACAGTACATGAATGGAGTTTGGGTTCCGGGCGAAAAACAAAGAACAAAAGCCACCTTCTTCAGCTCCAAGGCTTTAGTCTGTGCTGTACCATCTCTGAGTAGCACAGCCGTCAATACAGAAGACTTCACGATGGACGATAAACCATACGCACGCTGGGAGATTAAGGTAATGTCTCCTTTTGCCTTTTGTTGTTTGCTGGCTGGTTTTAGCCGAAGCATTTGTCAGTGTCGGCTCCTCTCTTTCCTGTCCCAGGTAACCAATGATGGCTCCCAGTACAGCCAGGCCAAGGTGCTGACAATCTACGATGGCGCTTGCCAGGTCTGCGAGGCATCGCGCTCGGGACTCTGTAAGTTAAAGGTAACTCACACGCAAAAGTGAACATCGATGACTCCAAACCGTGATTTAGAAATGACAGATTCACTGATCACTAATACAACCGATTGATTCAATGTATTTTTAAAGTTTAAAGATTGTCCTCGTGGTTATAAGAAGCCAACAAACCTGTTGGTGAGTCAGACTTTGCATGACCTTCCACCACCACAACGTCTTGCTTCTTTAGGGAGGATATTCATCATTCAAATGACTGCAACAGGTCACTTGTTCAGAAAACTTGGACGCGCTAGTGTTTGTTTATTTGAGTACGAGAAGCAGATTTAGGAGACGGATGTGATTCAGTGGGTGTTTAGTGGAAAAGTGTGGTGACGCGGTTTATAGTCTCTGTTAGGAGTGCCGAATCTATGCTGTGAACAACTTGTAGCAGGTTGAATGACTAAACCAGAGACCGTGTGATTTCCCATCCTCCTAACAGCTGGCTATTTAAAACCCCAACATTAACAAACACAGGTTCGGGGGGGAGGCTGTTGTTACTGGAACTGCTTTTTATGGGAATGCAGACAGGACAACTTGCAACCTTACAAACAACCTGGAGTGAACACATGCAGTCTCACACGATTGCAGATAGACACCAAGAGATTTGCATGTGCTTGCCAAAGCTGAACTGAATTTAATTACCTTAAGCAGAGATGGAGCAGATGATTTCCTGTTACTTACCTTGCATCTCCAGAGAGAAAGCACAAAAGGAAAACAAACAGCTTGAAAAATCACGCTTTATAATGTTGGAATTTCTGGAAGCTGGCTCGACATGTTGACATTATTAAACGACACTGTAACTTTGAGTACACAAACAAACCTTTTCTATTTTCACTCTGCCTCTGGTTGCCAGGAGAGGACATGTAACATCGACGGGATGTGTTTCACAGAGGGAGACTCCAGTCCCGGTAGCCCTTGCCTCCTCTGTGACCCGGATACCTCCAAATTCACCTGGTCTCTGAACCAAGGTACAAACAACTTGTTGCTCGTCTCATCCTATGGAAACCTGACCAGCCTGCACGGTGCGCTGACCTCAACCCCTTCCAAAGCCTTGGGGATGAACTGGAATGTCGTCTGTGAGCCGGACCTCTTGTGGCTGAATGGGAGCAAAGAGTGAATGCTGTTGGCATGTTCACCTTGACAGTAGATGTAATGTTTGGGTGTCCACATATGTTTGGCAACATAGTGTCTTTGTCTAATCAGTCATTGTCATGCATATTTTTAGGACACCAAAACCCAAAACTGGCGCTGTCACTGATTTTGTAAGAGTTGGAATTCATTCATTCATTCCCAAACTGACTGAGAGATTAGAGGTGTTTTGATGCGGCTTGCAGCCCACAAACAGGGAAAACAGTATTTACCTTACTGTATTAGTGCAGTGGCAGTTGTGGTCGTCTGTCATTGTGGTAGCCGTCCAGTTGCAGGCCTGTTTGTCGCCATTAGCAGATCAAAGGAGCGGAGGTTTAAGTATCCCAGCAAGCCCACGACCTGCCGCTTAACCACTCTGACAGAAAGAGAGGAAGGGAGATTAGGGGTACATCACATGGTTGGTTGCCACAGCTACATGGACTGACAATCATCCTTACTTACACTCAACAAACCACAAGTCTATTGTACTACTGAGGCTGTATCAGCGGTGCACTGCAATAAATTACTGACTTAACACGGCAATTTTGTTCAACCTTCAGGCTCAAATTTTCTCAGGATAGTAAATGTTAGTAGATTACTCAAGAATAATCCTCCCAAATGGGATGATATCATTCTGGCTCAAGGTCAAAGAACAATATTCCTTTAATGAAATTCTTGAAACAATTTGGAAGCAAGTGCATATTGTCTGACCACATTGCCAGACTTTTTGCTTTGTCCTAAACACCTTTCAGGTATTCAGTAATAGTAATAATCCTACAAATCGGCATGCATTCTCATGTCAGTTTCTTAACATATGACCATCATGCTGAGCAGGTGTTTCCTGGGATTATCATCACTTTCTTCCTCTTAAACATCTGTGGGGGAAAGCGTGATCTCAGCAGTGGATGCTATATGATCTTGATCAGATGGCCGTTGAGAGCTCCACTTGGAAAGGAAAGCTGGAAACCCTTCCAGGACATGGACATGTGTGTTTATAAAGAATCTTCCAGGAACAGGCTGGAGCAATGTTTTTGCCAAACTGAGCTCACTTGTAAAGAGTTGATTTTAGGAGAGGAAGTATATTCTGTCATCAAAACACGAAAACTTGTAATTGTAGATATAATAGTAAATAAGAGGGGGAATAACTATGACAAAAGTGCTAATGGCGTTGTTATTTATTTGTAAATGCCTGCAAAGGAAGTGGAGACTCAACTACTTGCTACTTCGGAATATAGCTGTATATATATCGCATTATAAGTATATTCCAACACTCCACTTTAGTTTGTTCCTCATGATTTTCCTCCTCCGTCTTCAGTCAATGAGCCGCCATCCTTCCACCAACCTCAAAGCGACCTGCGGACATTTGCCGGGGAGAACTTTGTCTTCCAGTTTGCGGCGTCAGACCCCGAGGGCTCGGCACTCCTCTTCCAGCTGGAGGAGGGGCCAAAGGGAGCGGTCCTCTCCCCAGCTGGCCTCCTTATATGGAGGGTTCCTGAGGAAGAGGGACGTCAATCTAGCCGCTCCGTCCGCTTCGCGCTGTCGGACGAGTGCAACGCCCAGAGCACCTTCACCATGGAGGTAGAGTTGGAGATGGATGGGAGAGCAGGGATGAAATTAGAGTAGTAGTAGAGTCCCTGTTCATTTAAAGGTATAATAAAAATCAGGATATGTGTTGTGGGGAAAAACCCCTGGCCGGACCAGGCTCGCCGATCCTCCAGGCCTTCTCCTCCACAGCAGTCACGTAGCTTACTATATACTTCAACGATATTAAATAAAACAAAGGAGTCCCAGAAATTCAAAGTGAATAAGAGTTTACTGTAAGTTCGATGCAATACAGGCAAGCTCAGGGAGTTGGTTCATAAAGCAACTGAAAACATACAGCCAAAACCTCTTCATTTATACATTTCCGAGTGCTCCCCCTCCCTTGAGCTAAGACCTCCTGTTGACCTTGAACGAGCGTCCACTCCATACACCAATGTTCTCTATGTCTGTACTTTGCCCTCATATTTCTGACCATCCCATAAATAATCGTGTCTCCCGTTGTACTCTTCTTTGACGTTATCTCTCTAATTAACTTTCTCATCTTCTCTACTGGACACCATTATTTCTTAGTTCGGGGCTTTTTGAGATAATAAAAAACGCATACGGTGCCCCTTTATTTATGATCATTTGCTGTCATTCCCATCCCTTGTACGCTGTTGTCGGCATACTACTAAGCGTGCA
>JAVQJF010010060.1:0-113037 GCA_036023855.1 Gadopsis marmoratus | reverse complement strand
AAGAGAGGCACTGAGTCAAAACGTTTTGGTTACATGATCTTTTACTTGCAGCAAGGAGAATGAACAGTACAGCGTCCTAGTTCAATCTGGAGAGCTTCTCCTACACACTCATATTATATAGTGGGCCAGACCCATCCTTCAGATTGTCATACGACATCTGCCTCGACCGGTTGGCTATATGAGAGGCATAATTCAAATAGTGATGCTCTTTTAAGTTTGGTGATTTAATTTAGTTAAAAGTACAGAATACGTATGTGCTGGACTTATGGGGAAAGTACACATAATGCATAAACGGAAATATAACCGTGCTAGCCAGCTAGCTGTTTCTCACACATATCCCAGGCATGTTTATTGCAGCTCTAAGGTCACCTGCCATAGTGACAACATTGTTGCGGTTGCATTATAAGTGACAACACCACTGACAGTGACTCACTACCAATAATTAATACCTTACATTACTGCATCTATGTTGCATGCCATGTTGGAGTGTGTTATTCCTACTCCCCGTTGTTCTCCAGGCCTTCCTCGTCTGCATGGTAAGAAAATCAAGTGACAGTTAAACTTGCTTGAGTGGTTTAATGTATCACACTGAATGCTGCACTAATTTATCATTCTAAACTGTTAAATAATTGTTGATACTTTTCAGTCTGGAGTTAAACTGTTATACCACATCACAATAATGACACTGAAAAAAATAAATGGTAGTCTTGATGGCCAATGGACTGCACAGTCAAAGTGAGTCATATAGAAACCAGAAAGGTAAGAAAGGACACATTCAAAAATCAGAAATGCTACAGGACGCATTACAAATAGTCAGCAGTGATATAAAGTATGTATGATTTGTGGTTAAGGAGCTAAAACTTGTAAAAACACTGGTATGGTACTGGTTTGCGTGTTTATGTGCAGGTTATTATTTAGCTCAAATTTCTAGTTTCTTTTTCATGACAAGCTTGTACAGGATCTGGTAGCCATCATCCCAGGCGTAGAGCAGCTGCTCCTGTGGGTTGTACTTCAGACTGGAGTGAGCGCCGTAACGCTTTGGAAAGTAAATCAGTGGCGCGTCTTCGTTGGTCACCATATCATTGACATCAAACACACACTGGACACGAGAGCGACCGGGCTGCTGGGTGTTGTACACCACATACAGAGTGCCACAGATGATGAACGCCGCCTCTGCGTTCTCTCTCGGACAGTTTGTGTCCCACATTTGCTCGATGTCCAGTGAGTTGGCGTCCATTTTAGCCAGAGAGATGTGCCTATCGTTCTGCCGTGTGGCATAAATGGCCCACAGGCCTTCCTCGTCCACAGCCAGGTCCATCACTGTCTCGGGGGTCAGGCCATACACTGAGACATGGTCCTGCACTGGGAACACTGCGGTGTCTGTCACAGAGTTGTTCTTCATGTCATATTTAACCACCATTATCTCTTCAACCTGCTTTATATAATATGCGTGATTGTTGTAGACAACGTGTCCTGTTCCCTTCCAGGAGGATGGCAGCTTCAGGTTCTTGGACAGAGACATGCCCAGCGAGCGGGCGAAGTCTTGCACAGAAGGAAACTCATGGATAGTGTCTTCATCCGTCCCATTAAAAATGTAGACCTTCCCAGAGGCCCTGCTGGTGTCTTTGGTCCACATGCCCTTTGGCCCTCCGACTCGCTTCAAGATCTTCATGGCTTTTATGTTGGAGATCATGTCGCTGCAGTCTGAAAATGAGAGCGTGACAGGCTTTACATTATGGGGGACACCTCTCCGATATGTTGATATCATGCAAGCACATCAGATCTGTTTTTAAAGGAATAGCTCGACATTTTAGGAAATACATTTATTTGCCATGAAAACATCTTACTAAGTATTGTGTGTGACGCTACAGCCTGATGAATCTTATTCCTTCATCAAAAACACATTAATGAGTCGCACTGTTGTACGAGATGTTCCTTCATTATGATGAACATAGGGGAAACACTGTAGTTTACGTTAACTCCCTAACCCAGCTGTTTTAGGAAATCTTTTTTATTTAACTTACATATTTAAGTAAGCATCAAGTACATTTTATTTTGTTCATCCTCCATAATATACAGTGGTCATTCTGTGCAGTTCAAACACACCATTTCTCACCCGATAGTTTTGAATACTTGGCCTTCTGCTTCTCCTTCACCAGCGTCACCTGCTGCTCTATCAGCTTGTCGTCCACATCCACACATGGCTGAGCTCCGTTCTGAGTCTCCAGGTAGTCCAGCTCACGCTCAACCCGGTCCACCCGTGTCCCCACACCGTCCAGATTCATTCTCAACATCTCTCTCTCTTTATCCAGGTTCTCCAACTGGGAAACCATTTGTTGCTTCAGCTCCCGCAGCTCTGAGGCGTAGCGGGTGGTCTGTTCGTGCCAAAGAGAGATCCGGTCCTGTTTGAAAAGATTAGTTAGTTTTAGGTCTGCATTTTAACACAAGCGGAAGTATAGCTAAGTAGTTGTATGGATTTGCCATGGATATTTGTTTTACAGGAACTGCACATTTCTAGAGGGCCATAATTGTATCTTTTCAGTCTCAGTAAATAGACATAATAAGTAGGAAACTCATCATTCAAACAACCAGGTTCAGCCCACACATGGCAGGTATCCACCCTGCTCAAATGTCTTATAGCAAAACCCCCATCCTGCCAGCTCACTCTGTAGCAGACCCCGACCTCTGACCTCGCTGTGGAGAGATTTTCTCTACAGGTGATCAGTGAAGTCTGACAGCATGTTACAGAGCAACACAGAAACCGAGGGATGTGGATGGATAATATTTTGAAGGGGTTGTGTTTAATAAACTGTCAGAATGACAGTAGGCCTGATACGAAAGAGTGGAACGTGTTGCATATGTAGACTTTCCAGGCAAACAAAACAACAATATTCAAAATATGAATGGCAAGATGGTGAGCTATTTATCCACAAAAATAAGTTTCCACACACGCAGGAAATTCTCTGAAAGGTGTCTGGCATACGTTGTTAGTGAAATAATTACATACCTTAACCAGTGTTCATGTAATTTTTCACAATGTAACTTTTACAAACTGCAGTTTTTGCATGCATTTTGTCATTTCTGATATTATATATGCATATCTGGATTAATCGTACTTTTAACTACATTTTTATCTCAGTCTCTAAACCCAGACAAGAAGCTCATGATCCCTATATACATTTCAGAGAACTGTATTTTCCAGCATTTTTCTCGGGATTTTCCCACATCTGCATTCCATTGCCTTTGCCCGGTCCCTGGAAGTTTCCTTTCAGAGGGACTTGGGAGCGCAGGGATCGGCAGGGAGGTAAAGTCTTACCTCAATAGCAAGCAGCCTCCGCTCCAAGTAGTCAATCAGTGCTTGGTGCTGAGCGGTGGCAAAGCAGGCCAAAGTAACCAAGACAACAAGTCCTCTCATTTTGTGTCAGCTCAGTCTCTTTAGCGCCTGTAAAACCTTGAGTGGAGTTCAGTGAGAGACTGTGGAGGAGCCAGCAGATTCCCAGAGGTGGGCTGGAATGTTTTACTGAGCTGTCTGGGAGGAGCCAAAAACATCTGGTGTAGATGGAAGCAGACTGAAAGACACAAGACAAGGGTTTTCATTTTTTATTCAGCTTTTATGTGATTGACAAACTGAACCCCCCCCCCAAAGCATACATAGACTGATGTATGTATGGCTTTGAGGGAGTAGTTTTTCTCTCGGAACACAGGATATCTATGTGACACAGGACCACAAGTTACGTAGGAGGAGAAAGAGTAATGTGAGTGGGAGTCAGGAGTCAGTGAGGCACTGTACTCCTACATTAAGGGGAAGGCACCATGGACTGTGGATTTTATTCAGCTTAAAAAAAAATGTTTTAACTTCTCTAACAAAGTAATAATGAAAAGAATATGAACTATTCTAACAGATGAATTTGTTAGATGTAGTCCTGAGCTCTATCTTTATACTAAATATCTAAGGAGCCTCAACTGACAGGACATGAAAAGTTGATCCAGAGGTTCAGCAATGTTTAGTGGTATTTTTGGATTGAATTAGATAACTTTATTATCTAATTATTATTATCTAATTACTAGCCTTTTTGATAAACCAGTGAATCCTGTGAATACCACTAATGCTGTCACTACAGCACTGAATAACCTTCAGGATCCATCAGATTCAACAAGTTACGAGCACTAAAAAATCTAAAATATAATGGACATGGAGGGGTAGACTGGAAAAATAAAACTATTAATAATCAAAATAATGTGTAAAACATATGTAAGGTGGTTCTTTCAGAGTTTTATTCGTTAGTTAAGTATTTCTTGGTCATGTTGCAGTGCTGTGTTTCCCAGCTGTGATAAT
The DNA here is from genome assembly GCA_036023855.1 of Gadopsis marmoratus. NCBI lineage: Eukaryota > Metazoa > Chordata > Actinopteri > Centrarchiformes > Percichthyidae > Gadopsis > Gadopsis marmoratus. Next base: position 108,701 of record JAVQJF010010060.1, on the reverse strand, counting down.
GGGCTTATGTCTGTCGCAAAACAAAACAGTAGTTAGTTTGTCCAGTGGTGAATTACTGGGTAAAGAGGAAATGGTGTTAATACGGTCTCTGGTCTCACTTGTGATTATAAAACCACCATGCAATACAAAGGTCAGTAATGATATCACTGCATATCTCTTTTTCTTCAGGATTTGTTTTACTGTGTTTTTTTTTACTTAGCTCTAAAACTGTGTTCTAGCTATAATTAATGAGCATAATGCTCTTCCTGTCCTTTTAGGTTTTACTGGTTTGTGAGTCACTTATTTTTGGTTGTTTTGAACTACATGACACAATTTCTGGTCGAGGCACCTTTGTGGAGGACAGACATGAAAGTAAGAAGTTTTTATTTAAGTTCGCTGCAAGTTTGCTTTGACGGTCTCTCTTCTTTGGTTTTATGTAAAGTGCAACCTGTGCATCTGAAGTGGTGAATCGATTTTGCAAATCAAAACAGTGTTATTTTCATTATGTACAAACTACAGTGGATTTGCATTTTCATATTTTCAACACCACTGCAGTATGTCTGCCACCACATGGCGGCTTTCATCCTTGTAATATTACTAACTGATGCAATCAAACCAGGTACTGCGAAAGATGCTCTGCTCTGCACTGCACTTATATATTTAAAGAAAACAGTGTAGCCCTCTGATGGCCTGTGCTGGGTGTGTCCTGCCCCACAACCCTGAGCAGAGAAAGCAGTTTATAATATTAATCCAGGAACTGAAAAACATGTGGCAGCGTCACAGGATTACATTCATACTTGACAATATATGTAATTATACTATTTTCAAATATTATAGCCTCTGAGCAGAGTTCATGTCTTGGATGGATTTATGTGACCCTTCTTTATACATTAAAGGATTACTCCAGCAATTTAGTATTGCAACCAAAGCAACTGGAACCTACATTTCCCATAAGACAAGCTGATGATGTGTTTCTGTTACGTCCCCCTTCATGGGACTAGTGGGGGGGAGGACGGTAACAAGCAATCAGGATCTGAGCCAGGGTTGCTGCACCAAACTGTTAACTGCAATCAATTAATGAGCACACCTGCAGAGAGGACTGGGGGATAGGGACACGGACAACAAAAGCTCTCTGCTAGTGCTTGGCAGTTTCCTTTAACCTTCCATGCCCCATGCCCTAGTTTATAATGCAGGCTTCCTGTTAATAGAGTTACCTCAGCAGGTTGTGTTGTACTCCTCCTGCCCAAAAACCTCATGCAAACATTTAAAGTTTTTACATAATTTCATAGTTTTTCATGGTTTAATTTCTTGCCAAAGTAATTTCCTCCTGTTAGCAATAATCTCTTGGACAGGGTTGCAACTCATTTGTAAATCTTCCAGTGGGCTCTCAGGCCATCTCACACAATTTGTTTCTGTAGCTGTTAAATGCTGCCCCAACCAAAGGCCTGTTTACAATATAGCCATATAAACGAGGCACGTTTATGACCTTCCTTTATCTCACTTTGCACCATCATTGGTTGAGGTATGTTTGCATAATTCAACGTGAGTTTTTTTTAATTATTCATTTAGTTTTCATTTTATTTAAAAGACAAAATGAGTATACAGTTGAAAAAACAAAACACTGAATCAGACACAAGTAAGTATAACAACCCAGATAGATATAAGTAAAAGCAGGATAAGATGATTATTAAATGACATGGTTAGTATGTAACACAGTAGTATGTGGGCGTGTGTGTGGCTTCTGTGTGGTGACTCTGTGTTAAATGATAACAGGTAGAAGTGAGTGAACTAATAAAGATCCCCGTATTAGTTCAGTACATTTGTCATTTGCCATTAAAACTATCTTGTGTTTTAACGTTCACGTGATTACGTTATTTACAAGGAATTAATTATTGTGTAATTCACAGTTAAAAGAGATTCCTAATGTTTGGCTAATCAATCAGTGGTAATAAAGATGTAGTCTTTGCATTCACCTCATAAATCATGACTCATGGTTTTCCCTGCATGATAGTACATTAGTTGTGTTGTCCCTGGTATAAGTTGGTATCACATCTGAACCAAATATTGTGGTATCGTCCACCTCTACAGTAACAACAGGAGAATGTATTTGATGTATTTGTTTTGGGGTAGGGTGGAGCCACCTGAACAGGAGCTTCAATGCTGGCGTCCAGTCTCCATTTTATTTTTAAGAGAGTACTCTGCTGATTTAGCATTGCACTTCTATAACATTGTCGGACTCATGATGGACAGTACGCACAAATACACAAAAATATAAATATAATTGAAAAAGTAATCAAAATACATGAAAATGAATTCAGCAGAACCAGAGATAGCATCTTTTTTATTGCATATTCCTCTTCCTTGTTAAGACCTGGTGCCTATATTACCCATGATGCAACTGATGGCAACTCAAGTGACATCACTTGAGGGAATTTATTAGATTTCACGCAGCTCCCTCTGCAGAGACTAAAGGTTTTATTCAACTTTTCCCCTCCAGCACCTGGAAACAGACTTTATTGTGTAAAATCGGTGGAGCATCCCTTTAAAAGAAATGTATGTAATTTTGTATTTATTCTTTATGTTATCAATATGTCTTAATGTGAGCACTGCAGACTTTGGGAGCAGTGTTCTCTTCCTCTCAGGAGGAGACTCGCCCAGGATGGGTCCACACCTTCGTGTCCCCCAATCAATGAAAATCATCTCACTGAGGTGTGGCAGCAGCAGAGTGCAGAACAAGCCTTGACTTCATCTGCCTTAGTGTGTGTGTGTGTGTATGAATGAGCATATAGTATAGTATCATATTCATATAGTATGCACAGTGGATACAAAAGATTATCTAAGAATGAATGATATTACTACTGCTATCGCTACAACAGCACCTATTACTACTACTTATACTGATATAAATAAATAATAATAGTAATCTTTATGGTTATCAGTAACTATAATAATCAATGTGTTGTAATATACCATTGTTGTGAAAGCACATTAATGCTTATTATCTATAAACAGTCTATCTGTCCGTAGACGTTGATATATCCATATATGGAGTGAATGTGGTGGTACATGGCCGAGTGGGCTGGAAATGAATGGACGTGATGGTGATGACCAGTATTACTGTGTGCGTGTGTGCGTCTATTTGAATATGAGTCAGTCCTTCTTTTTCAGAACATTTGCCTACAGGATTTTGTATCTTCCTCAGTGATTGGGCAGCACACCATGAAAGGTCCTGAAACATGCAAACACAGGCAAATCTAATAGGGGCACTGAGGAGAAGAGGATCGAGGGCCTTTTGTTACCAGATAAAAAATCAGCTGTTGGACGATCATAGATACTTAAAGGAAAGTCTTCAAACAAAGATACCAGGTCTGTTCTGTTTGATAACATAATCTCTTTTCATGATCATGATATCTATTCATCTTCATTTGTACAGTTTATCAAGAGAAAGGGGTCTTTGCATTAATGACTTCATAGTGATTCCCTCTTCCAGAAAAAGAAAACCAAGCAACAAAAGTGTTCGAGTGCCACTGAACCTGAGTGCATCCGAGCAACATGGAGTACACGTTCAGAGCAGTAACTCAAAGCCCCGGGATTATAATATGGAGAATTGAGGTAATTCGATTTTGCAGTTGTTTTACAGCTGACGGGTGACAGGCGTTTTCTCACATCAGCTGTTCAGTTTCATGGAAAAAGAAAAAAAAAAGTCTGCTACTCCAGAGGAAATGCCTAAAACAGCAGCGATGATGAAAAATAGAGATGGAGGAATAATGTTATTAGATCTGAAATGTATATTGTTTTGGTGGAGAAAAAAAGTAAAATGGACATCTTCCCCTCTCTGTGCTACAGAAGATGGAGCTGGTACAAGTCCCTGAGAAATCTTATGGAAACTTTTACGAGGGTGACTGCTACGTACTTCTGTCTGTAAGTCTGAGAAGGTGAACAATGAATCATTGTGCTTTTGGATGCCAGGGCTGCTTGTTTGTTTAGTAAAGCCCAACCTTGTGTTCGTAGACTGTGCTGTTTTTATCTGGATATGCGATGTGTTTTGTATAATGAAGCAGCGACAAAATGCTTTCAGTATATCAGACAGCATCCTGATCTACAGTATACACGGCCCCGCACACACACAGTTTTCTTCACTCCTGTTTTTCTCTAGACTCAGAAGAAGAACACGTCTCTGACTTATGATATCCACTACTGGATCGGCGCAGAGTCCTCTCAGGATGAACAGGGTGCAGCTGCTGTTTACACCATCCAGCTCGATGATTTTTTGCGTTCCTCTCCGGTCCAGCACCGCGAGGTTCAGAACCACGAGTCTGATGACTTTAGGGGCTACTTCAAACAAGGAATAATGTGAGTGAAAATGTCGGTACAGTAAACCATCATTTATAGACAGTAAAAGAAACCATAAAAATCATCATGCTGCCTTGTTTAGCATTAAGAAAGGTGGTGTTGCATCAGGCATGAGGCACATTGAAACCAACACCTATGATGTCAAGAGACTGCTTCATGTCAAAGGGAAGAAACGAGTCACTGCAAATGAGGTGAGCCACGTTTCACAGTGGTTATATAACATCATGGGCTAGAGAATGTCATGTAGAGAGAGTGCTTTATGTTTGAAATGTGTTTCAGGTGGAGATGAGCTGGAAGAGCTTCAACCTTGGAGACGTCTTTTTGCTGGACATTGGCAAGATCATCATTCAGTGGAATGGACCCAAGAGCAACAAACAGGAAAAGCTTAAAGTAAGATCTTTGTGAAAGGAACACAAGGAAAATTTGCCCCAACTCCTTTTTCAGTAATGCAGGATATGCGGTAGGATGATAGAAAATCTGCTTATCAGTGTACACATCTTTATTTCCCAATTTACCTCGTTCACTCTTTGAACTTTCAGAGATAAAGATATTTAACGATCACATGAATTGAAAAGTGACATTTGACAGTTGCTTTGGGTGATCGAACCCACCGGCTTTCAGCTCTAGTCTTCTATTGGCAGCGTTTTATCTGGATGCATATACTTAGGTGTGAGGTGCAGATCCTAACACAAGTCTGAGAGTTAGTTGGGTGCTTTCTGTGCTGCCCTCGCCAGATCTAAATATCATGATTAAACCTTTGTGGAGAGTTGTGGGAGGGCACAGTCGAAACTAATTTCCTTCTTCCTGCAAAAAGGCTGGAGGCTCTGAGTTATTCATTATCCCACCACACACAGTTCAAAACTATATAACTATAAACTATATAACAGTGAGTGCTGAAACTTTTAGGTCATTGATATTCATATGATGTTTACCTAAATTTGTCTACCACACATTTAAGTTAGTTCAGACATATTTAGCCATCAGATAAAACGAGTATTGGTCAACTTAGATATAACTTTTACTTGTTACATGTTGCTAATTTAAATGGGTTCTCCGGAGTTTTAGCATTGCACTTCTACCAAGATGGGAGGCAAGCGAGAAAGAAGTTGATTTTTAGTCCCTTGTATGGATCAAGCTCCAAAACACTAGATCCTACTCTTCCCATAATCTTTCCATACCCCAGTTTGTAACACACACTTACTGTTATCAATTTAAAGTCTGAAGCCAAAACCAAGGTTATTTTCTCAAAAGAAGGACAAATAAACTGAACTCCATGTGTAAAATGTGTTAAGTTCACCTTTATTATCAGCTTCTTTGTGCAGCTCTGAATAAAAGTCATTTTAGCTTGAAGTCTGAGATTTCTGGATCGTGACATTTTTCCGTATTGTACTCGTGATTCTCAGGGCATGTTGTTGGCCATAGACATCCGAGACAGAGAGAGAGGAGGTCGGGCAGAGATCAGAGTGATCGGGGGTGAAGCAGAGAGCAGCTCTCCTCAGAACATGGAGGTCATGAACAGCATTCTTGGAGAAAGGACCATCCAGCTGACGGATGGACCTCCAGATGAAACTGCCGACCAGGAACAGAAGTCACAACTCACACTTTACCAGTGAGCTGCCTCCTGACCGGGATGTCCAGTGTTTCATGTAGTCGGTGGATGAGGATTCAGCCATGTCCAGTTAAAGTGTTGTTTGTTTCCTCTTATGTGTTTGTGCCTTCATTTCAGTGTGTCGGATGCTGATGGTGAGATGAAGGTCACAGAAGTTGCTACCAGACCACTGGTTCAGGATCTCCTCAACCATGATGTGAGCTGGTGCAATATAAAGGATGCATACGCTATCTATTATGGCCACATCAAACTTTGTATGGTTGTCTATTTAGTCTAACATTTAACATTTAACATTTAAAGGCTTAAAAATGTTAACACTATTGTTTGGACTCAAACGGCTCACGGAGGTGAAGAGGAAATAGTTGATTTACTGATGGTATGAAATTATTTTGTCGTGTAATTATCTGTTTAGGACTGCTACTTCCTGGATCAGGGAGGGACGAAGATCTTTGTGTGGAAGGGGAAGAAAGCAAACAAAGCTGAAAGACAGGCTGCTATGGGCAGAGCTTTGGTGAGTGACTCCACATCAGACCCTCACATTTATCCTGAGCTTGTGATTGATTGCTCTTGCAAGCTGTATTTACAATTCAGCTGCCAGTTTATTAGGTACACCTGGCTAAAACTAATGCTGTCTTATACTACTGTCCTGTAATAAATCCTACCTTCATGAAGGTTATAATGTTCAGCTTCAAAGAGGTGTTGATACAACTGCATTTCCTTAAACAGAGACGTGTAATTTAACCCACCCTCATTGATATAAAATGGGTTGGACAAAACAATAGAAACACTTGTGAGTCAAAAGTCAGATTTATTGCAGGATTGTTGTATGAGACTGCATTAGATTTAGCTCGTTGTACCTAATAAACTGGCAACCAAGTGTATTTCCTATGCTTTTTGTGACTGACTGTTTTAGGAGTTCATCAAAGGGAAAAACTACCCAATCACGACAAATGTGGAGACGGTGAATGACGGGGCAGAGTCAGCTCTCTTCAAGCAGCTGTTCCAGAGGTGGACTGTAAAGGAGCAGACTCAAGGTCTGGGAAAAACGAATACAAGAGGGAAAGTGGGTATGTGTGTTCTTAAATTCACTAAAACACAACAAGCACAGACTAAAAGTACTATCTGATAAAAAAAAATTTAAAAACCAACACGTGTTTTTACACTAAAAACTCAATTGGTTGTTGATTAATGATTTTGTTTTGTGACCATGTTCCGCTTCAGCTCACATCACGCAGGAAAAATTTGATGCCTCTCTGATGCACGTGATGCCAGAGGTCGCTGCACAGGAGCGAATGGTGGACAATGGCACAGGTCAAGTGGAGGTGTATATGTGACAATTTAATCTGCATGTACTTTGTGGAGGATCAGTCTATCACTGACTGTACACTGAGTGGATACTGTCAGCTTCAGCTGTACACTGAGATCCTAGCATGTTACTGTAGTTTGCTACCATTAACATTCAGCTCAAAGTGCACCTAAGCGTAGGTACAGTTCAGAATGACAAACAGAGCTGGCAGCCCCTGAGGGTCTGTGTGGAAATTGCTATGGGGTAACTTTATTCATTACCACCTTGTTTGCTAGAATGCGCCACTTTTTTCATGGCAGACATTTTGACTTGTCATAGCAAGAAAAGCAAAGGTGTTACTATTAGCGTTTGTTTTTCCTAATTTGTAATGAGCATTACGACCTCAGGGGGCGCTAGTGTACCTACAGAGTTTAAATGCAATTCTGAAACACACAAGAGATAAACAATGGTGCTGCTGCTCTGCTCTCTGCGGTTTGTTTGAAACCTTCAGCACTCCAGGCCACATCAGTCTGCTGCCATTTGTGATTCAGGGTTAATTTACATTTTTGATGTGCCCAGGTGTGGAGAATTGAAAATCTGGAGCTTGTGCCTGTGAACCCTGAATGGTACGGATACTTCTACGGAGGAGACTGCTACCTGATCCTCTACACTTACTTGGTTAATAGCAGGAAGTGTTACCTGCTGTATATATGGCAGGTGAGGATTTGCTGTAACACCCAGTGTCTTACATAAAAATGTAATAAAGTTGCTTACAAAAACATCTGTCCTTCGTTGTCCCTGCTTTGGATTTTTCTGATTGTCACTGCATTATATCATGAAATTAAACTACTTTACCACCTACTATTTCAGGGACGTCATGCCACACAGGATGAACTGGCAGCCTCAGCATTTCAGGCTGTGTCCTTGGATCAGAAGTACGGTGATGAGCCAGTTCAAGTGAGAATAACAATGGGCAAAGAACCAAGACACTTTATGGCCATTTTCAAGGGTAAAATGGTCATCTTTGAGGTACGACTGCTGACTGCATTTAAAATGATTTCTTTGGAAACACTGTGCTTTTTTATGTTTTCACAGGCTTATCAATAAGAAGATAGCATGATCTGTTTAAGTGTTCATTTCTGTCAAGTTTATACAGTACAGAATATTTCTCTTTTTTCTGTCAGGGGGGCACATCTAGAAAAGGGTCTTCTGACCCAGAGCCACCGATAAGGTTGTTCCAGGTCCACGGTTCTGACCAATTCAACACGAAAGCCATTGAGGTCCCAGCCCTGGCCTCTTCTCTGAACTCGAATGATGTGTTTTTACTAAAGAGCCAATCAGGAATGCATCTGTGGTGTGGAAAGGTAAGCCAGCTGCTTTCAAGAATCACTAATAATAGTCACAAAACAGCCTATAACTCTTTGTTATTGTACGTTCTTTTTGATCCAGATCACATATGATCAAATTAGATCATGAAGTCAAACTTTCCATGACAATATAGCTCATAATTATCAATTCATTAAAAGGGTGTAACTATCCTTTTGTTCCCAGGGATCAAGTGGAGATGAGAGAGCCATGGCAAAGGAGGTCAGCTCTGTGATTGGCCAGAACTCACAGAAGGGCTCTGAGGACATTGTGGCGGAGGGTCAGGAGCCCATTGAGTTCTGGGAGTTGCTTGGAGGGAAAACTCCCTATGCTAGTGAAAAGAGGTAATGATGAAATATAACAGTATTATTTATAACAGCTTCATGGGCTTAGGTAACACACTTGTTTCCCTCTATTTTGCACGTCATATGTGGTTGACTACAGATTACAGCAGATGGTTTCAGACCACCAGCCACGCCTGTTTGAATGCTCCAATAAGACGGGCCGTTTCATTGTGACCGAGGTGGCCCAGTTCACGCAGGACGACCTCAACGAGGACGATGTCATGCTGCTGGACACGTGGGACCAGGTATGAGGTGACACTGTTCGTAATGAATGTATTTTTGTCACCATGCCCAATCAATCAAAACTGGCCTCTTTATTTAGTGTCAATGGTAAAACCAATGGTACATCAACAGTACACATTTCAAACGCCAACATGCCCAGAATGTTTAGGTAGGCTTGTTTTGTGACATGTTACCTAGCGAAAACTTAGATCAGTTAAATCCCATTCTGCCCTTTTCTTCTCGTTGGTCTCAGGTGTTTCTCTGGATCGGCAAAGAAGCAAATGCGGAAGAGCGCAAAGAAGCAGTGGTTACGAGCCAAGAGTATCTGCGCACCCACCCGGGCGCCAGAGACCCAGACACCCCCATCATCTTGATCAAGCAAGGATTTGAGCCACCAACCTTCACAGGGTGGTTCACGGCCTGGGACCCCTCCAAATGGAGCGTGAGTGTTTTGGTGTTGAAACAGAGCAGCAACATGTACACCGATGAATGAAAAAAGATATGCTGACAAAAATGAATTTTTCTCGTAGGGAGGAAAGAGCTACGAGGAGTTGAAGAAGCTGTTGGGAGACGTAGCAGCACCTGTTGCTGTTATAACTGTATGTAAAGTCTTATTCTTTTTTCAAGATTTTTAGGGCAACAGAAATGGTTATTTGCCTGATACAATGGTTACCTCTTCTTAATGCTTCCTGTAACGTTTGGGTTAAAGTTTCTATGTTAGCGCTTAAGAGGCTGCATAATTTATTTTGATAGGGAACAACAGAAAATGAGGGGGGAAACAAGAGGGATGACGTGAACTATTTATTTTTGGTCAGCCAACCTTGAATACAGCAGTCAAACACGTCTCTCTACCATCCTCTTATCGGGAATCAAATATGTGTTTTTTAAGAGCCTTTTCAAAGACAGTAAGTGATTTATTAATGAAGAATCGTAACCTGAACCTTAATGTGCCTTTCTAGGAGCAGAAGCCTGTTGAAAGTGAGAAAAGCTATGAGTTTTTTCCACCTGACAAGTTGCTCAACAAGGTCGCCAGCGAGCTGCCTGAAGGTGTTGACCCAACCGAGAAAGAGGTAGGTGTGTGTGTGTGTGTGTGTGTGTGTGTGTGTGTGTGTGTGTGTAACTAGAAGTTATGTTATAAAGCAAAACAACTGCATTGTTATCCACGTGTTGTAGTTTTTTGTTATTTTATACAGCAAAACATACCGCTGTATGTTACAGAAAGTGATATATACCTTATGGAAAAATAGAATATGCTAAAGCAAGTTGCCTCTAAATGCCACATTAAAGTGCCCAGAGTGGAAATTCGTAATTTGGTCACACTTTATTTTATGGTTTTATTTTTGTAGGCAGATTTCTCATTATATCCCTTATAATTAGCACAAAAATATTTAGAAGAAACCTCTTGGGAAATTACTAGGAAGTTACAAAGCCATTTTCTCTCAAGTCTTCAAGTTAGTGTCGTTATTTACCATTTCATTCTGTTATCATCATTCAGGAGTGACTCATTAAGTAGGAGTTAGTCCCTGATTTGTCACCTGTTCCATCATTGTTCACTTCTCAACATTTAGTGTACCTTGTTGTGAGGTGCAGCCATGACACTTTGCTGGTTTGTGACACACAGCATTTGTTGCCACTCACTAAACTGTGGGAACTGCTTTTCAGAAACACCTCTCTGACTCTGACTTCAGCATCGTATTTGGGATCACCAAAGACCAATATGCGAGCCTGCCGCAGTGGAAACAACTGAACATGAAGAAAGCAACGGGGATGTTTTGATCATATGCTTTTCTGTATTTGTATTTGAAATAAGCTATTACTGTTAAAAGACAACAGGGGGCCTCTCTTTGTGTCAGACCCCCCTTCCCCTACAATAATCGACTTTCCACTTTAGCTCAATCTCCTTGTTAATCTATTTGAAGACAGGACACATTTTTAATAATGTGACTTTCTTCCTCTGGTTTTACTGTAAAACATACATTTGTTTTATATCACTGTAATATGGAAGTCTTAAATACTTGATTATTTTTTAACCTATGCTGATGTTGTACAATTGTCACTATTTAATTAAGAGCTCTTGTGATAATACTGTAACGCCGTCTTCTTGTAGCGTTAACTATACGTAATTAAACTTAATCACGGTACGAGGGTAAAGAACAGCACGGGGCAACTTCTCCGGTCTCACTGGGTGTTTCTTTATTTTAGCCGTCTCAACAGGCCGCTCGCCGGACCGCACCACACCACACACAACGAGATAACCTCCTCTCACTTCCCTCTACATCATCACACTCCGCCCATCTCTCCCATCAGTCGTATCACATCATAGAGAGCATGTAGTTAACATTTAAAACATAACGCAGTAATTAAATCTGAGAAAGCAATCTCTACAAGAAACCTTCACAACACTAAAACTAAATCTCCTCTTACAATACTATTTGAATTCTCAGTATGATAAAACATAAAGTATATTGCTTATTCTGCTGTGTATGTTGTGCTCGCGTGGCTAACATCACCTGCAATAATGCATCTTATCCATACCGAGACATCACATTAATCCTGTGATGAATTTCAGACCCGGTGAAAGTAAACACAAAATCATATGATAGAAGACCAATCAGACATACGGACTAAACATAAACTACAGTACTTAATCAGCCTCAGCACAATAGCAAGCATTTATGTAACTTTTATTTACTCCAGCTCACTCATGAACAGCAAACCAGATGTAAGGAAGCTCTGATTTCCCCTTTAGATAGAGGGCTACTTTGCCATCTGTTGGACAAATAATGTCACAACATGTCAGGCCAAAATACTTAAAAGGAACCAGATGAAAAACTTTCAGCCAATTTAAAAGTTAATTTGCTTATCTGCAGGAAGACAGAGTGCAGCTCTACTTCAGATTTTTCTGTAAACGAAGTAAAATGAATTCAAGTTTATATCCATCTGTTTAGTTGCACGGGTTTCTCTACACATTCTGAAGGCACCACCAAAAGTGGCCTGATTTTTTTCTTACAACTATCCAAATCTCTTTTGAAAAGCTTACATCTTATCATAAAAAGTAGACTGAGATAACAGCTAAACGGTTAATTCCAGTTTCTTCACAAACATCTTAAAAGACAAGTTGATGAGATGTCTTGTAAGGAATTCCTCCCGACATCCCTATGTTGGATCAGATATTTTGTTTTAAATGCCAAGACACTAAAGCTGCTTATGATGGCGATTCTTTTATCATGTCATGAATATTTCAAATACAAATCAAAACAAATCAGCCTCAGCATTATTGACTTTTTTTATTTTGATATGTCTGGAATGAAATTTGAGTTACAAGTATAAATTTATGTCATTCACTGTTACATCTGAACATTTAGTACAAAGCTCAGGACAAGTCAAAAATATTTAGACCCATAAAACGCATCAAACTACAGTAAGAACATGTTTCTTGCATTGTTGTGTGAAAATGAAACAAGTTGATTACTTTATAAATTGTCAATAAGTCACTGCTGTGAGATTCAAATGCTAAACCGAACCAGTGATATTGTCAAATAAAGAAAGCTTAAAAACGATGACTGATCAGTTAAACATTTGAAGTCAGAGTGATGTAATTTTACTGGCAAATAAATAGGAAAATACAATGAACTGTTGATGACAACAACATTAACAACCAATGATTGTGGATGTTCATGTAGAAATATCTGAAGTGTTTGGTTACAAATGGCCTGATTGTTCAAGAACGGAGCGCAGCACTAGAGAAGCAATGCTACAGTAGCATTAACCTCCTATCAGCTCATTTTCTGTAAAAACATGTAATCAGAGCAGCTTTGTGCATCATGGCAGCAAACAACACAACAGATAATCAAGTAGCATGTGAACCAGCATTATGATGAAATAGGTCTGTGTGATTAAAGAATAACAAAAGACAAATGGGTCTATACAAACATAAATATGCTGCCTTAAACCTACAAAAAGATATGCAGATAAATGTAGCGAACTGCAAACGTTCCACCCATTTTCAATTGTTACATAAATGCATGACCATAATATTATTCCACTTTTGTTTTCTGTATAAGTTATGAAAATTGCGATATTCATTTAAGAAAATCTTAGTGTCACATGATGAGTTCCATCAAAACTGAACTTATTTGTTCATTTTGATAAAGATCCACCTTAAAAACCAGGGAATCGCAGAGTGATATATTATTTTTAAACAAAAAATTCAAATTCCCTCCAAAACACCAATTCTCGCAGTAAATAACTTTGATTACACTATTATGCAATATATGTGTGAAAGTACTGCATGCAAAAGTACTATTAAATGGCACAGATCAATTCATGTCTAGTTTGGAAATCAAAATACATTCTTAGGTGCTCATGAAAACTATTGATCTCAAATGAGGTGAAAAGGTCTATTCTTGCTTCAAGCATAAAAAAGAAATGTAACATTGTAAAAAACATTTCAAAAGCGATTAAATACATAGTGTACAGCAATCAGAGACATCCAACGAGACTAATTTCAGCAAGTTCCACTGTGAGAGTGCAAACATACAGTATCACCATGCAGCAGGTCAGCTGATTATTTCTCACTGACACGTTTGGTTATAAAGGGAATGTTGTTTCTAATGTAATCTGACAAATTTATGTAACAATACAAGAACATTTAAAAAAGTGCAAATGCAGCTAAATCAATTTCCCTAAATTCCAAATAAAAACAGGACAAAGGGTTTTATATGAAAGATAAAAAAATAAATGTTCTGATTAAGATCAGCAAGGCAGTAAACAGATGGCATTTTCCCTTACTTAAAAAAATCTGTATTTTATAACCTTACTAACAACTGCCTTTGATTGATTACCTGTACCTGATGTTAGTTTCCAGAGATTAATGTTAAACGTGCCCTAAACTTAGTTTACAGTAAACTCTACTACGGCTGACGACAGCCAGACCAAATAGCTATAAATAAAAGTGTCTGAAATGTTCAGAATGTCTCTCTAAAGTCCCGACTTTCTAATGTGAAGTTATGATTGGAGCCAAAACAGAAACAGTCCCGTTCCAAATTCTTACAGAGCTCACTGTGTTTTGTAAGCAGGTAAATCCTGACTTGGCAGCGGTTAGTATACGAAGAGGGTACCAGTAAATGGTCAAAGCAGCATGGAGTGTTTTCCATGTTTATCTATGGTTAAAAAGTTAAGACAGGTATTAAAAAGGAATTATTGGCAAATAATAATAAGTAGTCATTAGTGGAATTCCAGGTAGTAAATCTTCTGGATCCTGAGTTCCTTTGTTGCGATTTTAAAACTGAAACTTACAAATCTACTACAGTGTATTAAAACTAGGGCTGCAACTAACCATTGTTTCCATTATTAATCAAGCTGCAGATTATTTTCTTGATTAATCATTTAGTAATAAATGGTCAAGATAACAGAAAATAAATAAATGACCATCAGTATTACCCAGAGCTCAAAATGACTTCTTCAAATAGCTTGCTCTGTTCCACCAGCAGTCCAAATCCCTAAGATATTGTCAGATATGACAAGAAGAGCAGCAAATCCTCACATTTAATTAGCAAAAAAACAGCAAATGTTTGGCATTTTTACTTGGAAAAAAAAAAGACAAACGACAAATCTATTGTCAAAATGGTTGAATATTAATTTTCTTTCGATCAATTAATCAACTACTCATAGGAGCTCTAATTACAACTCTGAATGTTTTGTTGGTCTCAACATCTTCTAAGAACATAAATATAAAATGTGAGTAAATTGCAAATCAAAGCGCTCTTGAATTACACCGAATAATCAATAATTACCTTTGACCTGTTGCCCAGTAGAAGATGGAACAGATAAGTTAAGACATGACACACAGGTCAGGGTTTTTGAGGTCTTGGGCCTCGGCGTCAGGAACGTGGCAGTTAATCTTCTTCTCTGAATCATCAGGCAGCTCCACAGCGTCTGCTTCTCCTGGAAACATCCGGTCGTGCTCTGGAGTCTCAGCAGACGCATCCTCGTAGGCACTTACGCTGTCTGAGTCGTTGCGGTCCGGAGAAAGATCTCGTCCGTCGACGACCTCAACACCGTTTTTGTAAGACCTTCGCAGGACCCCGTTTTCAGAGGGGGGGTTGTCCAATGCAAGAGAGGGCATGTGGCTCAGGGGCTTACTGACCATCTTCCGCAGCTTCGTCAGGATGCTTCCTTCATCCTCTGCACTCTGTCCGCCTTCCTCCGACGCTCTGCTTTCACTGCTGTGAGCTTCACACAGCGACAAGTCTTTTTCTTCTCTGTGTGCGGCTTTCATCAATTCCTTGGCATTGTTTTTCATTTGGTGTCCTTGTCTCGTTACCTCATCCACACTTCCATGTGTGTTCGCTGGAGCGAGGGGTTTGTTATTCCTCTCCTGCCAAGAAGATGGGGTTAACAAAGGTTAGTTAAAAAACAAAATAGCGCTATCTGAAATTACCTTTGGGAAATTTCACAGAGGAATTCAAACCCTATACATTTCAATGCTATAAATTCAGCGGAATTTGTTAACATTCAAATTTGGTCACATTACCTCTTTTAGTCTCTCCAGTTCTTGCATCTGAGAGCAGACCATGCTCTCCAGCTTCCTCTTGGCCTCCCTCTCTCGTTCCAGCTCCTACAAATGCAGAGAAACAGCGGCACAATGAGACAACCAGCAGCATGTTAGTCGATAACTTTGTTACAATGAAGAACAAAAACAAACTTCTCATCAGAAAGCATGAAGACTAAAAGGAGTCTGTATGTGGCCTTGCCGTACCAAACTAGCCTCTCGAGCTTCCCTCTGGGCTTCAGCCAGCAGCTCCTCTACACCCTCCAGCGTGTCCTGCAGGACGTCCACCTGGAACAACAGAGCCTCTCGCTCGACCTCCAGCCCACGCAGCTCCTGCACCACCTCGTCATAGTTGGCCTGCAGATCCAGCTACAGCACAAGCACAGTTACAAATCAGTGTGGGTGATTTTAGAGGAACACATGCCAGTCAGTGGGTGGCCAAGTGTTTAGTGTGGGAGGCCTCCCCTGGAAGCATGACAAACCCTCCATATGTAAAGAAATATGTATCACTGCAGTGATCTATTAGAGCTGACAGGACTGGGAACAAGTAATAATCATCATAATTATCAAACAATAAGAAATACTCACCATTTCTGGGAGTCCCATGAAGTCCTGCTCAGACTGCTGAATGGAAAAGAAAATTATTTTAAAAATATTTCATTTGTAAATAATAGAATTCAATCTTTTCAATTAAATGAAGACAAACATGCTCTAAAAGTCCAGATACTTGCCTTTGGTCCTCATTTACACAAAATAACTATGACATGAACACTTCAAACATAGTATTAAAAAAATGACCATAGAGCTAACTGAAAAATACAGAGTACTGAATAATTAGCTGCTTCAATTGATGTTTTGGTAGTTCGCTTACGTTACAGAGATGCTCCTCTACTCTCACTGATAACTTCATGCACAATAGCTCTTAGTTTAATTAGACCTTTTCACTGAAGACATTTTAACACGTCACAGAAGTTAAAGAACAAGTGTAAATAACAAAATTAATGATGGTTGAATTCCATTTAGCTGTTTCAGTTTCAGCGTCCGTGAATTGTCCAGGGTGACTCACTGTCACGGCTTACTGGGACCAATAGAACAGAACCAACATTAATGTTATTAGTAACACAAGTGCTTTATTTACTATGACAAGTTACAACGTCTGCTGTGAAAAAGGCCTATTTGTAATTGGCGAAGGTTTTTGACCGAGACCGAAAGAGAACAATCTTGTTAATATTAGGAATTTTAACTATTTTGCAACTGCAAACGTTTTTCAATTATACTTTACTTTGATAGCAGCTGTTACCAAAAATGGTGCCTCCATAGTATTTAGGTGGGGTAAAATCTTTAATAGCTGTGGTGGTAGAAAATGTAATGTATGGGTTTTTTGAAGAGAACTGATACAAACAACTTTTTGTTTTTATTTATTATTATTATTATTTTATATTCATGTAGTTAGTTATCCTGCAGTGCCACACAATCTGACGAGTCACAGACTTTGGTACACCGAAATCGCAGCTATCAATACGTGTGACCTTATTTAAGTACTGTACCACGGGTGCACCATGTTGGATAACAGCTCTCAAAACATACTATGTGATTAAGTGTGAGAAAAACATTTGCAGTGGCAACAAAGCTGACATTCCTAATCAGGTCATGAAAATGAAGGGTCACAGAATTCGGTGTAATCAGCTTATGAAGACTGATCGCCTTTCCACAGTTGTGGTAAGTTTAGAAAACAGAAACAGGCCAGACAGAGATAGCATTATATTTGTAAAGATGACAAATCAATTGTGAAGCTTTTGACCCAACATGCTGACAGGAAAACACTTTGTCCCTACAAGTTGTCTGAATGTAAGTTTGGATTTTCTATAAATAAACATTTAATAACAGTCTTTGTGACATGAGACACCAAACAGATCTGAAGCTCAAGTTCATGTCTCTGAAGTAGTGGGAGATGTGTTCATCCTTAGGGGTGCCAATAAAACAATCTAAAAAATACTCCATAACAAGGACACTCTGCCTGCAAGACAATATCCCCATGTAACTCAAATACTATCAGACTGTCAATACTAATTCAACAATATGCCAGAGTAGCATTTAACTATTGTAGCTTTTTATTTATTAATGGTTTTTCCTAATCTTTGCTATTTTGTGAATGTTGGATAACTTGATCTTGTTAGCCTCAAACAGTTATTCAAACAAACTACCTGATAGGAAATCAGTCTTTGGTGGAACTGCACATCAACTCCAACCATCCCAAACCGACCCAACTAGAGACTGCTTTTTGTCATTAGAAAGATTGGGGATCACTAGTTTAATATGTAGCAATGCATTGTGTCTGATGTGTTTCTTTATGTAAAATCTTAATCTGACTGTTGCCGTCAGTTAAATGTTGTTAGTGGAGTAAAATAAAACAATGATTCTCTCTGAAATGTAGTGGAGCAGAAATTTAAAGTAGCACAAAATGGGAATACTCAAGCACAAGTACCTGAAAACTGTATTAAACACAGCACTTGACAGGGATCGAAGCTAATATTTTTAAGCACTGGCCACAAGGGCCACCAGGCACCTAAATTTGGTGGCCAAAATGTAAAGTTATGTAAAAACAATCCAGAAAAGGCCATTTAACACAGCCTTCCTTAATGTCTTTTCATTTATTGAATTGACACAGTTAACAGAATGAAAGTACATTTTTATAATAATTTATTTAAATTAAATGTAAGAACATGGCCCCTCTTTCCTTCCTAATTAATATGGATGTTTATGGAACTGTAACGTTGCTTTGGCCACAGGGGGCCACTTCCAGACCCACGGGCCATGTCCAACCCTGCTTGAGTAAATATAATTGGTTACTTTCCACTACTGCTTATGTATTTTATTGCAATGATAATGACACACTAGAGACATAAAATGTTGACATGCAGGCCAACTGTCAGGTTTGATCAGCGAAAGATCATCACAACGTGCAGGTGATTGGATGTTTCCTGGCTCCTACCTGACTGTCACTCCTCTTCTTCATGGCGCCTGCTCGGCTGTCGCTCCGTGTCAGACGCCTGGATGAGCTGTCTGTCTGATAAGGAGACAAAACCAGACCTCAGGTAACTCAAGAGAGACCATCACAGACTGTGAAGAGCACAAACAGAGGAAGCTAGCTAATAATGGGGAAGTGAGCTGAAGCTTCGGGCCTGTTGTAAAGAGTCCGACTGCTCATTTCATTTCAGCCGTTGCTCCTTAAACAGTTAATACTATGGCTGAGGCTCACGCCGACCTTTTCTAACATTGCTTAAAAACAAATCCAATTCTGAGAGGTAACACAAGCCTAACGTTAGCTTTAGCATTAGCTCTAAACGACGCCGTGATTTCTCCGCTCACCTCTTTTATGATGCTGCGGAGAGACTCGTCCTCGCTCATTCCCCGAGATAACGCCCGCTTCTTTGGCGAACCACTGCTGTCCAGCGTGACTGAATGCATTTTTATTTTTTTTGTATGTTTTATAATACGTTTTCGTTTACGTAAGAGACACCTCCGAGCTCTCTGGGTGAAGTGTTGTTTGGTTTCTGTGCCCTACGTAGCAGCGAGCGAACTGCCGACGCCCAGGCCGTGATCCCTCTACGGAAAGCCACGGGGACCAAAACTCCGCCCACACTCCGCCCACACAAACAGGGAAGTCAAAGTTCAGGCTTTCACAAGGGGAGACGAGTCATTTTTGAAACTGTGGAGGGTCATGAATAACTTAGTTCCTGTTTTGTTTTGTTTTTTAAAGTTAATGATTAGCACCATGGCGCATGTCAAGTGCTGAACCTCCCGTTGTCCATGACAACTGGGCCTTCTAAGGGAGCTTGACGGTTTATGTGTATTTCGTGGAGTGGACACATGAAGTAAGTGAGGGAAGTTTAGGGAAAGTGAGTACAATGAAAAGGTGCTTACAACACTTAAATGCAGACACACATGCACTACTCAAACACACGATTTAATTATTTTGTCACAATCCCAAAGATAGACTTATCAAAGGCTGATCTAGGGGGAAATGTTTCTAATGTTTCCTATTTGATGTAATCGCGAAGAATGATAGCAACAATGTGACCTCTGGGGTTTGTATTTCACTCATATCATCATATAGTTTCAATGAACAGTTGGAGCAACCATACAAAATATACCGTGGTACTGTCAGTTGGCTATATTGTTCTAACTTAAGAGAAATGTTAAGATAAATACATAGACACTAATTCATTGAGCAACTGTTGTGCAATGCAAGAATACTTTGGACGACCTTAAACATGATATTATCTCTACCACATCCTTATGTTATTATTATTATCCTTATTTCAGTGGAGTTAACAAAGTTCAACGTGACCGTGTTGTCAGATCAGATAACACGAGCTCTACATCTTTCACCATAATGTATATCTGCCTCTACAGAGACAAGCCCACTCCTTCAGTCCTCAGCCTTACCTGTGGTTCATTTATCTCTCTTATGAATTCATCTGTCAAATTGCACTCCTAATTCCTAATTTATTCATTAATAGATTATTACTTTGCCAACTTATTTCTGAGTGATACCATCCACTCTGACCACTGGTTCATAGGCCTTTTTCACAGCAGACAATTTGACTTGTCGTAGCACAGGTGTTACTAAAAACGGTGTCCCTGTAAGTCAGGACGGTGTGACAGTGAGGCAGCATGAACAGCACCAGGACCCTGGAACTGAAGCAGATAAATGGATCTCAGTCATCATCACTTTAATTACATTTGTGCTTTTTGTACTGTGACATGTCAAAATGGCATCCGTGGAAAAACTATTGTGAGGTGGCTCACAGTGAATTTGAAGGTGCATAGATGAACCACTTCACAGCTCTCTCTTTCCTTCCTCAGAATCATCACACCCGAAACCAGCGGACTGCTGAAGCGCTCTGAGTTTCTTGATAATCATGGTGGATAAAAGCTCAGCATCAGAAGGTTGGATTTATGGTCAAAAAGTCCAGCAGCTCACGAGGCCTTGATCTCAGATTCGCAAATGGGGCTTTCCTCTCTGGGAAAAGGGTCGTTTTATACTCCGGCGAGACCGTGGTGAGTATTTGGTCCCATGTTCATACGTCCACGGGCAGAGTTGGAGGTTACAGCAGTAGCGAGTTGACATGGCAGAGACAGAGCCCAGTTCTGTCCCACAGATAATCCAGAAATATTTAGTCCCTGGAACCCCTAGTCAGACCTCCAAGCAGTGCATCATTTATACAGTAGGAGAATTAGATGAGTGTGTGTGTGCATCAAATGCTGAGAGAAACACTGATCATCATGATTCAGTCTGATATAGTTTGATTTAAGGTTCAT
The DNA here is from genome assembly GCA_036023855.1 of Gadopsis marmoratus. Classification (NCBI taxonomy): domain Eukaryota; kingdom Metazoa; phylum Chordata; class Actinopteri; order Centrarchiformes; family Percichthyidae; genus Gadopsis; species Gadopsis marmoratus. The sequence goes on along the minus strand of JAVQJF010010060.1, from coordinate 87,666 downwards.
ATATCTAGATGCACATGTAAATACCAGAAGAGTTTTTCATCCATTCAGCAGACAAACAGTATTTGATGTTTTGTCTAAATCAACATTTTGGGAAATTAACTTATTTGCATTCTTGCTAAGACTTAAAAGAGGAGATCGATACCGCTGTTATCTCTGTACAGTAAAGAGGAAGCGACCATTCTTCTCCTCTATCTCTCAGCAAGAAATCTGTTAAGCACATCTTCCAAAATGTCAAATTATTCATTTAAAGTGGTTGGTGCTGCTAACAGTGGCCTCCAGAAATAATCACTGCCTTGCTGTTATGGTGTTTGATATGTAACTTATTTTACAAAGTCCAAATTATTACCACCTAGCAAAGGTTTGGTTGGTTTGCTGAAAGCAGATATTCATATTTCACTTGCTATCTGAACAGTTCTTTCAACCATCTGAAAGGGTAGTTTGAGTTTCAGTACTTCAGCCTTACACAGAGGTTGTGTCTCTAATCTGAGCTGTTGTGTTGGTCAGCGGATGTCGGTGAATGAAAAACCTGCAAACACACAGACCAGGGACATGCAACCGCTGTTTTTGCTCAAATAAAAACAGCTAACGAGTGTCTTTTCTTATCCCTTGATGAGTCTCTAGTTTATAGTTTTAATCTATTTACTCTAGATAAGGCTGGTACGTCTTGTCACTCAAACTATATGTTTGATTCTTGAAGAAGTTTCAGATCAGCAAGAAAAACACAAAGGTTGTTGTTTAATAACACTGGTTTGAGAGATCCCTTCATGCCGTTAAACTGGAAGCACAAAGTACCACAATCTGCTGCACACATGAAAACTAATAACTGAAACATGACCTGTTCTGCAGCTGCAACTGTGTTTCCCTCCAGCAGATGACAGTGGTGGGTCACTGATGCCCCACTGAGAGCAGGAGACTCATCTATGAAGTGCAATCTGTACATGTAGAAATCTACTCTAGAAATATCACAACTTTTATTGAGCACATATACAGTCATGGATACAGTATCTGCAGTTGGGCTACATTTTGGTCAGATCCTGCATTTTGACTTATAGATCAAATGTGACACACAAAAGACTTATTCAGTCCACAGTAGTTCATGAAATGACTATTTAAAAACATGTGACATTTTCATAAGGCTTATATACCAACTGTGCTGATTAGTACAAATAAATTTAGGCAAATATACACTATAAAGTCTATAATAATAGATTATGAAGACCTGCTGCTGCATGACTTCAATCAATCTATTAATATAGGCTGTTAACTAACACTATATTTTTCGTTATTTCCATAGGATGCAGCTTTTTAAAACCACATTTGTACATCGTACAAGTTATTACTTATCTGCTTCACACAGACACTCTGGAGAACCCTGCATCGGACAAGCTCGTGCCACTTCTGAATAATCTGCATCAGGACAGCGGGTTGGTCTACATGACGATTCGCCATAAATGGGTTTATGGTTAAAACGCACCGTAGATATTTCGGCGTGTGCGATTCGGGAGGTGGTGTGGAGGATTCGGGAGGAATCCGCTTTTTTTTTTCTTTCTTTTTTTTTTCCTCTTTCCAATTTACACCCATAATGAGCCATTTCTAACAAAGGGCGCAGCGAGCCATAGCTTATGCCATCATCGTAATAACCTAATAATCATGCCTAATAGCGCAATCATCTGTTTGTGCACTGTAAAAACATGTATACTCTCATAACAGCACGCGCACCCTCCCTTCGCTCTGTCCCTCTTGACTTGGTGACAGACCTAAAAGCCTTTTGTTGCAATCTTAGCCAATGGAGACGGATTACGACACCGGGCAGCTGTGATATATAAAGAGCCCCTTTTTGACCGCACTTGCACATTTTTCAGTGACACTTCTGAACATTCGCACACCTCCATGGACTAAATTGTACAGAAGACCCCAAACACAACCATTGTGTGAGCGGGCTATGCATCCATCAGGCAGATAATTTGTTAACTTTCAATCACACTGGAACGTTGGCCTACTTTTTTGTCTTTTTTTATTTTTTTTTGAACATTTATTGCAAAATCTCCTGCTGCTGCTGCTGCTGCTGCAAAAAGAAGGGGGGGGAAAAAAGCAACTTCGGGGTGATCGTATTGGATTAGATGCATGTCACTGATCCCCTGCCTTTTGTAGGATAAGGCGAGGAGCGGCGCACATCCGAGAGAGAGAGAGAGAGAGAGAGAGGGGGGGATATACCGGGATAACGCGAGTGAAAAAGACAAGAAAAAGAAAGAAAAAGTTGCCTGGTGTCCACGCATCGTCATGCCGAGGTACAACTTCTTGCTGTGCTTGATGGTGCTCGTCTCCCTGGGACAGTCGGGGAGCGATGAGCCCAATCTGCTGCTGCCTTCTGCCAGCGAGACGCCCACGGATGCCGGGCTGTCGCTGCTGGACGAGGACGCCGGTTCCCACGAGTGCTCCGCCTGCGTGTGGAGGGAGCAGAGCAAAGTGCTAAGACTGGAGACCATCAAGTCCCAGATCCTGAGCAAGCTGCGCCTGAAGCAGGCGCCCAACATCAGCCGGGAGGTGGTGAATCAGCTGCTGCCCAAGGCGCCTCCGCTCCAGCAGCTCCTGGACCATCACGACTTCCAGGGAGACGCGTCGTCCCAGGATGAGTTTATGGAGGAGGATGAGTACCACGCCACCACGGAGTCCGTGATCACCATGGCCTCTGAGCGTGAGTAACAGTTCGCAAGCCAACAGTATTGTCTCCAAATGCGTCACGCACATAGTTGCGGAGCAGATAGGTCGCGGTGACTCGGGCCCTGCTGCGTGGACAAGTCAGCGAGCGAACCTACGTTTGAGAATCGGAGTTGGGGGGGGGTCCATTCTGTGTGTCTGAGGCGGACTGATAAAATTAGACAAATGACTCCGGTCATCTGTTGGCCACGGCTTTCAAAATAACCCAGGGATTATTGATAAATCAATAATCAGCAGCATGAAGAGCCTCGTCACCTTGAGACAGGCGGCTCCAGCATGAACTTTTGTTTTCATGATGGTGGTGATGGTGGTGATGGTGGTGATGGTGGTGATGGAGGTGATGGAGGTGATGGAGGGCTAAGTCCTGTTGGAGCAGCCTCTAGTGTTTAGCTGCTGGACTCCTCAGTCCACCTGCTGTCATGTTCAAACTTTCCCTCTTTCAGATGCTTTGTGTGCGTGTGTGTGCGTGCGTGTGCGTGTGCGTGTGTGTGTGCGTGTGTTTGACAGGGAGTTAACGCATGACAGACCCGTTTCAACGTCAAGTGCATTATTAATGATAATGCAGCATTTGGCTAGCGTTATGCCCTTTTCTCTCTTTCTTTTTGCACAGAAAAGCCCCGAGATCTGGAGTTATGATGACGTCGCGAGGCCTCCTCCGATTATACCCCCCTAATAATTTGCTCGCGCTCTTATAGTTTCCCATAAATCCACAGATAAACCGCAGGCAGGCCCCCTTGGAGACATTTTATAAAATTACTGTTGAACCCTGGCAGCTGTGCTCTATCGGTCTTTTATAGGAGGCTCTACCGGTTTCCCTGCTGTTCATCGCAGTGAGAAAAAGTGTGTCCAAAAAGCTGCTATTGTTCCCCTCATGCAGCAGCCCCCCTCGGCCGCACTTGCCTTTTAAATGCGAAGTTTATGGGCGCAGCTCGTTTTTTTTTTCACCACGAGTACACAAAGACAGAGAATCACATAGGGTCGAGGGGAGTGTGTGACCTTTTCCTGGCGAATCGCGGGGTTCAACAACATTTACACACGTAATATATTCTGCACAAGGCGGATAAAACACACTCCAAATAATCTGGGTTTTATTTTTTTATCCCTCCAGGAGTGAACAAAGATAGGCCTTGTGTGCAGGAGACTTGGCCTTATTGCCTTACATTATTAATTCCTGTATCTATCTATCTATCTATCTATCTATCTATCTATCTATCTATCTATCTATCTATCTATCTATCTATCTATCTATCAAGGGATTTGTATGTGAGAAGAGTTTCTTTTCTCTCATCAGTTAGTTTTTGGATAAACTGGTTGAGATGTATATTTTAATGTGTTGCAGTTTAATAATACTTCTTCTTCACCTGTCCCGATAGCCCCATGTGCCTCTGTGATCGCAGCAAATCAACCTTTACTTGACATAGTATTGATCATCTTTCCTGCGCCACCACTCTTTATCTACGCTTTTAATCGTTTAAATTACCACTGCAAGCATCTCTGTGAACCTTCTGCTTATGTCTTAAGAATTGTTTCCTCTGAGAGTTGTTTCCTTTTTCCGTGCTGATGTGAGTGATGCAGTTCAGCTCAACCTGAAGGAGAACGGTGCACAGCTGATGTCTTGTGTCTTACAGGTGAATTTAAAAAGGGTTTGCTTTGTCATTTGTCAGCCATTTGCTTTATGTGGTTATTTTTAAGGACATTTCCACATAATAATCAGTATGTTCGTGCTTCGAGTTAGATCTGTCTATCGCCGTCTGTTTCTATTTTTATTACTTGCTCACAAACGCACATGTAGGATGTATGCGACACATGCTGACAATGAAGACTTTCTATAGTAACTATAACTGTTCTCTCTCTGATGTGCCGATCAATCTTACACTGTATTATTCCCTAACCATCTGTAAATGCAGACAAGATGAAACTCTGCATGTTTAACACACTCATCTGTACATTGCATGGGAAATCATCAACATCCTCCAACTATATTCTGACTCTTTGCTTCCCATCCTCTGCACAGGCACATTCACAAACATACACACATGCACATGCACATCGCGAGTGATTTGATACCTTCCCAAGCCAGAAAACGGCATTATGCATGACGCTGGCTAATTGCGTATTTCATGCCAGCCAGAGGAGCTAATGACTGACATTACCGCCTGTATCTGTCATGTTACAGCACTTCCTCTCTGCTCTGTTTGCCTCATCTCTTTACATCAGCTGCAGTTTTTATCATCTGCTCCTTCTCCCCCCCCCTCCCTCCACCTCCACCCTTCCTCCCCGTTAGCCCCCGCTCTCCTTCCTCTTCTTTTCTCCGGTACTCGTGGAAGACTTGAGAGAGTGAGTGCATCTCTTTTGCCTGTGGCGCCTTAGTGATCCCACAGGATCAAAAGTGCCTTTTCTGTCTCTCTGATAGAAGGAGGACTTCAAACACTATTCCCTGTGCATGTTGAACCCCTTTCACGGTCGCGCACACTGCCTTTGATGGGCCATGTGGGTTCACACAGTACATACTGAACTGGACCTCTGCCAGAGTTGCTTCTTAGTATCCACTCAAGGTACGTGGGTGCCGCAGTGGGGGTTGAGAGGGTCCATGCTTCCTGGTCTCTAATTACTATGAAATTTCATGGAAAAGTACAGCTATTTATATCATAGTGCAGCACTGAAACCTCTCCCTCCATACAGTGTGTTGTGTAGGTAACCGCTCCGCTCGCTGCTCATGCATAAGAAATGACTCAGTTTGGAGTTTTTCAGGGTCATTTTCTAGTGCAGCATTGTGAACAAGAGCTGATGTTTATTAACAAATCTGTTTGCATTAACAGCTGAACTGTTTGACTTGATATATTGATTGATTTATGGATGTAATTGTGCGTGAGGGTGCATGCAAAGCGTGTGTTTTTTGGAGCTCAGTTTGTTTTGCCTGAGGTGGGGTGAGGATTTGACCCCACCGGTCTCCCATTTGTCACCTGTCCAAGACATTTAGACCAGACCTTCCTCTGCCATCGCCGACCTCCTCCTCCTTTCTTTCTCTCTGTGGATGTTTTGATGCTGATTAACTGTGCACTATTCAACTGTTCAGTTCAATATACCAGCAATATTAAATGCTGAAATCCAAATTATTCCACCAGAGCACATCAGGAAACAGGGTTAAAGAGCAGTGGCACCTATGTTGACTAAGAATACTCATGGTCATTTATTGTTGCACAGGAACGTAGTTTAGGCTGTTTGTGAAATTGTATTCTTGATCATCTTTGCCCTTGGGTACACTTGTTTTCTGTGCTGTGACATTTTGAGAGATTTTGAGTAACAGAGAATCCAGCAGAGAGCAGCACTCGCTTAGCCTCCCTCCAAGCCTTTATTCCATATTTAAATTTTATTCCAGCGAACAGATGTTGAGGTGTGTCCAAAACATAGGAAATCAGTGGCTATCTGCATGGAAACACTTAACCTATAAAGGAGTGAAATCTGAGGCTTAGATGTAAAGAAGATCACATTTGAAACATCTCAAATGGCCACTCAAATAATCCTTAAACTTCTCACTTTGTTAAACTATTTGTATACCTACATTTTGTCCTGTCCTATCATGATTTATCCAACATGAGGACGTGCAATACTGGTATTGTTATGTAACCCTGATAAGATGAGGAACATTCAGTTCAAGCACAGGCCTACACAATGCTTAAGCACATACAAATGAACAACCACACACATGTATACAAATCTATACAAATTTCCGCATGTGCACACTTGTGTAGGCACATGAGGATGCTCACACACACACTCACACAGTCACACACACTCCAGAGAAAAGTTCTTCTATTGACAAAAAGGGTCACAGAGTTCACAGCTATGTGATATATTGGAAGAGGAGACTATTAACCTCATCGGGTCTCTTTCTTTGGCAGCAAAGACGAACCGGTAGTAACTTGAACACTTATCCCCCACCACACACACGCTCACACACACACACACACACACTCATCCACTAACCACTCCCACAAAAAAACAAGTCTTTTATAGTGTTGACCCTATAAAAGGGTCATTTCCTGAAGGTGCAGGAACCATAAAAATTAAGAGAGAGAGCGCTAAAAGGACAGGGGAGCAGAAGCCGGACCGTCTTCAACTCACTGGCCAGTGTTTGCTGGAAGAAGACTATGTGAGGACCGGTTTGTTTAAAAAGAAGTAAAAACTTAAGAAGGAAAGGTCTGTAGGACTGTAGAAATTGCACAACATACTGTCAACTTTATGGCTAATAAAATTTCAAAGGGACCAAAGTCTATTAATACAGGGACAAAATATCCCCAGGACCTCAGGAATCTCACTCCTTCCACCCTCCTTCCCCTATTCCCACGCTCCCATGTACAAGTCCCTGCATACTGGCATTTGGGAATATGTTGTTTTGGAATTTAATGCATGCTTTACCAAAAATACAACACTTAGAAGTCGGGAGGCTGGATGTAAGATTGCGTTAATGTCAGTCTGGAGGCATGGCTGTGCAATAATATTTTTTGCCTCCTTATAGAAAAATAAAGATGATTTCACTGCTTGTGTACACTGGTGAGCTCCTCGTTGCCTCTTTAACGGATTTCAGAGAGCGTGATCGAGGGAGGTGCACCGTGGCTCATGCTGCGAGTATAAAGGGGGGTGGAGGGAAGAAGCGAGTGAGTCCACAGGGAGCAACAAGCAGCCCAGTCCTATCCTAAAGGGACAGAAATCATGGAAGAGTTTTATAGGTACAATTAAAAAGACCTGAAACAGATGTTATGTTTCACTAATAAAGGAAATAATTACTTCACACCAGTAATTAAGCCCTGTGTAGGGACACGAGTAAGGAGGAGGAGGAGGAGGAGGAGGAGGAGGCGAGTGAAAAGATAAAATGGAGATCATTGAGGGGATTATTGTTGATGGATGCGCTCAGGCTCTGTGTGGTCGTGTGCGAGGAGCTGCTGAGGAACAGTTTATGGAAGAGTCCATTAAATCTAAGAGGCGTTTAAGCAAAGGAAATGCTGCATGAGCATAATGCTGGATCCCATGAGAAAGCCACTGTGTCGGAAAGAAGCACAATTAACAGTGTATTACCTCACAGTTATCTACATGAAAATTTAATTAGCCTCTTTTCCTGCTACAAAGGAGAGCAGCTTGCTGCTGTATTTATCACCTGTGGTTGTATTTCTGCTGGCTGTACCCACAACACCCCAGGAAGTTCATTATGGAAGTTATGAAAATGCACAGTCTAAGTGATTTCTTTAGGGAGAAGAGCCACGTTTGATTTATACATAATGTACACCACAGATGGATGAAGAGAAGCTCATAAAGGGAAGGATAGAGTTTTATGCTGCTTAGACGTTCTCAAGGAAACGTTATAGCAGAAAATGCTTCCTACAGGGAGGGTTGGCACAATCGGGTCACACTAACTTTGTCTTTAGAGAAAACTCTGAGCTGAGACTCTTTTCAGTAGCCGAGCGTCCTCAAACAGAAAGACTTCCAGGGAGTAATATGGCTCGTTTTTTAATTTGAGTATGATTTTCATGAGTATGTTTTAGTGTATACCCACCTGAAAGTAAGAATTGTTGTGTTTTCATTACTTTAAAATATTTATGTATACAGAGGGAGCGGGTCTTCCTCCACGGAGCCCAGCATGTTGCATCGCCATTGTCTCTACAGTAGCCGAGAACAGACAAACCAAACTCTGGCGTCCTTGTCGATGCACTAGTGGCAAGTCCAATCTACTGGTCCTCTACAGTAGACTGATGCAGTATGAAGAAATGCAATTTTATCAAAGTCAAATAATCTCAGACCTAAAATACGTAAAATTATCATTTAACATATTTTTTTCGGGAGAGAATAGATGTTAAGTCTCAATAGTAAATTAAACACATGGTTAGGGAGATTTAGTTTGCAGCATAGCAGATTATCATAAAATGACAAATAAAAAGTGACACTACCTATCTATGTCATATCATATCGATTAGGATATTGGTCCAATTCAATTCAATTCAATTTTATTTATATAGCGCTATATCATAACAAAGTTATCTCATAGCACTTGTTAATATAGAGCAAGTCCAAGCCAACTCTATATGGTCCAGAGAATGTGTCTAATGCGATGCATTGTTACAGCAGGCTCATTGTTACAGATGCCCTTTAATATAAATTATATGCGACTGTTCTCACAAATTGTGCGGAGGGATGCACCTGGTTCCTGTTTCTAGTTTCATTGATCTGAATTAGTGTCAAAATCTGTTTTTAATCCATGTTTTTCTCCTTGAAATCATTACATTAGCAATTCAATTACAATTCTGAGTTCTTGCTGTGTTTATCCTGCATAGAAATGTGCAACTCGGTCAAATGTAACTGTGGTTAAGGATAAGTGTTTTGCACTGATCAAGTGATAAAATGTCAGTGACCATGATCTCAGAAGTCAAATCTTAACAAAGTGTGTCAGCCAGTTTGTATACAGAATGGCTTGTTGTAGCATGTGATAATGTGGAACGGGCTCAGACAAGATCACAACAGCTGTTTTATTATATCCTTTTTTCTATGACTCCTGAGATGAACAAACCAAGTGAACAACCAGTTATTTGTCTTATGATGATGTTCGCTGACACTCACTAACTGATTTTTGCTTTAGTTTAGTAAACTCGTTCTCTGTCAGTGTTTTGCGTTGTACAAATGTTGCTGCAGAGTTTGTAACCATAGCTGGTGTATGTAGTCCCTTATGCCAACCAGGCTTCTGTCATGCACAGTTTTGCAGATATCCACAGTATCATCAGTCAGCAGTACTTGACTTGGCTGACTGATGACTGGTGATGGGGTGCATGTTGAGAATGGGTGTAAATTTTGTACTTTAATTTAATCAACAGATGGATCATGTTAACCAGTGAAATAACTAGAAATATAGTACAGTATTGACTTTGACTGACTTTGACTGATTATCGCCATATTCAGTGACATATGGTCAGCCTGCAAACCTAGAGATGTTCTGTGTTACACCTGCATGAGTTTTAAGTTTCTATCACCTAAATAATACTGGCTGAAATTCTAACCGCATAATTACTCAGTCGCCTCTCAAGTGTTTATTCTCTTCCTTCCGTTTTCCATCAGTCACCGCTTTGCTACATCCCTGCTGAAGTCCTCACCTCGGGGCTCAATCTCACAAGAGGGTCGCTGCCAATCTGAATGGCACACACAGATGGATAAACTAACACACATTTCAGTCCAAGACTCAGAAAACATTTTTCCAGCAACTGAATTTCAGTTTGCTGCTTGTTTTGCCTACGCGAATGATGCCTGTTTTTAAAGGGTAGATGCAAGCTGAAACACGCACTGACACTACCCTGGTGTATTCTGGGAAACTTGTCTCAAACTCTTAGTAGGTAAAGAAAATATAAATGTAAATAATGTTGGCAAAAAAAGCCAAAAAAGTGTGAAATCTATATTAATAACCACAATAGAAACAAAGTTGAAGAGAGATTCCACTTCAGAGCTTAATAATAACAAAATCAGAATTGCTACTTCTGATTGGCACGAGTTAACAAAACTCGGTTCAGCTTCCAAATAGCAGAAATAAATACTTATTTTAGTCAAATTTACACAGACTTTCTCTGGACTTTTGTACTGTTGTCTTAGCCTTTCATCTTGCAGTGGTGTTTTCTTTAAATACAATAAATAAATAAAAAAGAACCTGATCTTGTTTAGATGTCCGCTTATGCCAAATATGTAAAAAGTTTTGGATTTAAGTTTTGAAAACAGAGCAGAACACTGTCCTCTGACGTTAACATCTCGCATGTGTGGATGCACAAAAACACAAGCGGTGAGACCCCAGCATGCTTCCTGCTGTCCAGCTGTCCACCTTATTGCAGTTCACTGCACGCTCACTCTTTTCATCCTCTGTGCCTCGTCCTGCTGGAAATGTCCTGCAGACGTTCCCCTTATAATACAAACATAAAAACAATGAGGTTTGAGTCTGTTTGCTGTAGACGGGTTGGTTTGTGCAGCAGCTTTGTGTATGTTGTGTGTTTATGTGTGGTTGCATGCTTCCATGTGTGTGCTTGTGTTCACTGAGCTAGAACAGGGAGCATTAGGAGGTGTCTTTTGTTGCTCCTGGGGGGCTACTGTGCTCAGTCCTAATAGGAGTCTTGTGCCTGCCGTTGTCCCAGGGGAGGGCTTCTGAATGAGGGGTCTAACTTCACACACACCCCCTCCTCCTCCTCTATCCCCAGCTCGAGCCTGGCCTCCCCCACCACCCTCTCCCGTCCCTTGGGACTTGCCGAGAGACAAAGAGGGAGTGGGGCTGGGGTGGGATGGGATGTTTGAGGGGGTGCACTGTGGCCCCTGTCTTATTAGAAGGGTCGTGAACATGTCACGATGATTAATATGCCGAGGTGTGTGGGGATACCCTAGAGTCACATTTATTCAACATGAAGGCTCCCAAACACACGCTCACCACAAAATGGCACATTTGCATTTCCCATTAAGAAACAAAAATATAGATATATATGCAAATTAAACTCCTATCTAGATTTATACCATTCTGCATTTTCCATTTGGACATTAACAATAAGTGACCATTTCTCTACTGAACCTCATTTTAGCTGCCGATTTCCACCTGACTGGCACATGCATACAATATGCAAACAACTGCCTTTCAAGAGTTTGGATAAGGAAGTGAAATCATGTTTTTTTTTATATATACGAGATTCATTGAGAGTCATTTTTAAATTCTGACTATCTGACACCGTTCATTGTAAAGCAAATTCATCTTTTATTTGACCTTTCCACTTTGCTGCCTGATATTTGACCAATAATGTTAAATCATTTTGATATAAGGATATGAAAAAGCTCTTTTTCACTCTTAAATGAACATATTAAGCTTTTTTGTGTATTTTATCCTGCTGTGACCATTGGGTGGGGATCTCATAATTGCAAAAAGTATAGTGAGGTTGCTCTTAATTGCTAAAGTTGTTAGCATGGGGAGGCGCAAGAAGCAGCACAACAGAAATCAGAGTCTTCATCAAGAAAGGAGAAACCTTTGCGAACTCTCTACTAATTATTTTTTCTATATGTCTTGAGGATATCAAGATAAATACATATTCACTTTACAATACCGCCAACATTTAACATTTAACATGCCCTCACTTGTAACATGTGTTACCTATTCATTATATACACCTACACTATACTATACTACACCTTAACTTCCCCACTCCATCTGTTTTCAACTTAACTGGCTCATTCTCCTGCATTTGGTTATTAAAAGCATTTCACTTTGAAACAGGCTACGGTTGAATTAAAGTGGACAGATGGAATGGTGAATAAACCCTTATATTCTATATGTCTCCCCTAACACACATGTATAAGAAGCTCTGGGCTAACTATGAGACACGGGAACCCTGGGAGTCCACCAGATGTTTGATAGGCTCACCTGCAGGCCTGCTGCGTGCTGGCAGTAAAATTCATGCGCTGCATATGCTGCAATTATACCACAGGGAAATAAGCTGCTGCAATAATGAAGTAGGCTGGAAACATGAGGAGGAAAAGCAAACAAGCCTGTTAAAACACAGCCTCTGTCCATACATAGTTACTTGGGTTTTAACTGGTTTTAACTTTTTAAGTAAAATAAGAAGAGTGTTATTACTGTGTAGGAACTAGTTTCTATCTTCATCTTCAGTTTGGCTGAGGAGAGAGGTGTTATTGCTCCAGTAGGTGGTGCTGAATGCAAAATTAGAATACACATGCTTACTGCGGAACTGAGATCACAGTGTTAAAACACTGAACTATAACTGAGCAAATTGTTCAGGAAAGTAAGCCATAAAAACAGTAAAATTGTTGCAGTAAAATTGTGAGCACTTCTAACAATAATGTGTTATGGCAGCAGGAGCAGAGTTTGTTCAGGTAGAAGGATTAAATGTCCCATTGGTTTTCTTATCTTTACAAGTTAGCTTTGCTCGTTTTGCACTAGTGGAACACTCTGCCAAGAAGTGGGGTGTAATTGCTGCAGGCATTCACTCTCCATGCTTTGCCTCTTACTTGTGCACTTACAGGGTCTATAAAGGCACAAATTGATTTTACCTATCAATGCAGGCATTGTTTTACGTGACGCAGCTCATATGTTGTGCATGTGTGTTTAATAACCAGGGTCCTAACTGGATCACGGTGTACGGGCCCTGCTTCTCAGATTACTCCTCCTCAAGAAAAGGCATCTGCTTGAGAAACTGAACCATTTGAGCTCTGCTGTGTTTTGTAGTTTGCTTCTTTTACTTTTTTCTTTCTTTTCCAAGAACTCTACAAAAGTGAGACAGGCTTTTTGCAACGGATGAGCTGGTGTGTGTCCCCATCTGCAGGGATTTAAAAACAACAAAATGTAGTAATGACAAGTAAACCCCAAGCAAACTGCCCAATCATTCATTCCCAGTTTTGTGCTGATGAGCAAACACAACAACGCCCACGTTAATTGCTGTGACCCCAGCAACCCACCAGAAGGAACATTGACATATTGTTTGTCCAGTGTGAGACACTGTATGATTTACACTCACTAATGACTGTCCCTGGAAATACAGGCTGAAGGACCACGTCTGTCCCTGGTTTGGCCCTTATTCAATGTTCGCCCTGGGCTCTTATCTAATGGACAGTCCATGTGTACCTCAGTCAATTAATATCCCTCAATGCATGCCCATAATTCAATTACAACACTTGTTTAGTGTAAAAAACAAAAACAACCCGCTGCAGTGTTCTCTATTGGTCAATTGAGGTTTGATAAACAATTCTCTATTGGCTGGAGAATCTCCTCCTTAATCAAAACAAAAATAAACTGTGGCTGATTCAGCACTGTTGTGTTTCTGAGATTTGAAATGATTCTCTGGTTTAAAAAAAAAAGAAGAAAAAAAGACGTGTTGTCAAGAAAGACATATTGCCATTGCCATAGGACCGACCTTGACCTTCAAACTCAATCTTGCTATTAGAGCAGCCCCCTTCCCAGCACCCCTGAGATGTGAAGAGGCTGATTTGACCCCTGATCCCATTTCTTAACTAGACTGAGGTGCCAAATAACCTTTTGACCCAGGAAGCATTTTCAGGTTGCCTGAGCAACCTCAGATTTGGCAATGATTGACAGGTCCATACAGTTTTTTTATCTGCTTTTTTTCTAAATGGAGGAACAACAACACTGTGCAAGATAAACAACAGAAAACGACAGTTTATTTGCTAAAATCTAGAGTTGTAGTATGTCAAATATGCACAGAGAAAATGGGCAGATTAGATATTCTATTGTACTCAGTTGGCACATTATTATGCCAGATAGATGCAGAATAAATTTCCCTTAATAAATGAACGCTTTACATGGAAATGAATGTATGAATGCAACGGATGGGTGTCATTATATCAGATGGAGGTCTATGTAAATGAACCATGTGCAGATTTGACATGTGGTGCAAATCACAGAAAACACCACAGCCGAGAATCATGACAGGAATAAATCAGCCTATTTTAGGAGATGCCTTGTGTTTTTTGACATAACCCTTAATCCACTCTCCAAATATATTTTCAACAAGGGCGAGCCACTAAAGGAAAACTTGAGATGTTTTGATTTTGCTAGTTGTAATGTAGGGGTAGACCATTTCATTATGATCGACCCAGGGGAATCTAAGGTTACCATCTGGCCACTGGCCACCATTACTGATCCCTGTTTTAATATGCAAATGTTTCTGTTTGTCCAACATTGATGTAATCAGAAATGTAACCTGACTGAATGGACCAAACAACAGGACCGTGCACACGTATGATGACCGACAGCCTTCATGCAGATGTGACTAAAATGAGTGATCAGACAGAGAATGACAATAGAAATACTTCTCTGGGTTAGGATTGTATTTTTTTTCTGTAAACTTCATGGACTCAAACTCAAGGTATAAGTTAGGTATTTTAAAGGTGTTTATGATCAGTGCGCAGAACACATGCACATGTTTCTTGTCAAGGTGCTGAGTTAAAAATACTACGCAACAGTGATTTTTGCCTGCCAAAGTATCGCATCACCGTCAACTGCTCCCTTTAAAATTTCTACTTTATTACAGCAGGAAAAGTGCAACGTTTCAGGCCCAACGTGTTTTCCGTGTTTGTGTCACTGAACAAATGTTTTTTCAGTCGCCTGCTTTTATCCCTGTGGTAAGGGTCGTGTAGCGTAAAATGTTTAGTGATGGATTAAAGCTCAGAGGACTCAGAGTGTCCTAATTTATAATAACTGTACCTGCCCTGACCAATGTCTCTGGTTTCAAGCAGAATATAGTATTTGTTAATGTTATAGAGGAAAAAGTTCCTATTTGCTGTGTGAATGTATGAAAGCTGTGCCAAACAGTCTGGGCTAATGATCAGGAAACTGCTGAGAGATGTTTTGGATTCTCTTCTTTCAGTAACGTGGCCTATTGCATGATAGTAGTTATTAATAATACATGAATTAGAGTGTCATGGTTTGTTCCTTTGGTGAATGATGCAGCACGGATGCAGCTGTCTCTGTTTTATTTGAGTGATGAAGATCTTGATGATGTATGTAGTCAGTGTACTGCATATACAGTTCATATATGAATGTCACTGTCCTCTTTCCCACAGCGGAGCCCCTGGTGCAGGTAAATGGGAAGCCAAGCTGCTGCTTCTTCAAGTTCAGTCCCAAACTGATGTTCACCAAGGTGCTGAAGGCCCAGCTGTGGGTGTACCTGAGACCGCTGCAGCAGACCTCCACCGTCTACCTGCAGATCCTCCGACTGAAGCCCGTCACGGAGCAGGGCAGCCGCCACATCCGCATCCGCTCCCTGAAGATAGAACTCAACTCCAGGGTCGGCCACTGGCAAAGTATTGACTTTAAGCACGTGTTGCAGAACTGGTTCAAACAGCCACACACCAACTGGGGAATTGACATCAACGCCTTTGATGAGAGCGGCAATGACCTGGCAGTTACCTCGCTGAGACCCGGGGAGGAGGGGCTGGTAAGGACCCTCAGACCTGTCCCTGGGGCACGGGGGGGGAATCACTTCCGTTGTACCTCAGACTTATGCAAATTATCTCTTTTTATTAGATTTGATGTTACCCTACACTATTTGTCTTGCGTCCTTTATGCTTTATATTTGTTCCAGGGCAGATTCTGAAAAGTTCCCAACCATTTTTAAAGCATGCTGCTGTGTTTTAGATTTCTGAATATTGTTTCCTACTTTCTGGACAGCCGCTGCTAATTTCACCAGCATAATAAAACCTGCAGAGACTTTAAACTTACTTATGTCAAGTGAAGCATCACAGTGAACATCACAAGCATCCTGAAATCTGTGCTGCATCACGGCACACACACGCTTTACCAAAATGTAAGCAGAAATGATTGACACAGCAAAGGATTGTTCATCTTAAGCAAATTTTAAGCATCTGCAAGTTGCTTCTCATGTTGTAGCGGCTGCACAGAAGGAAGGGGAACGCATTCAGAAAAAACACCAATGATTTGCCTAATGTGAAACAAATTCTTACTGGATTAGATATAAGCCCCACAAAAAGGATAGTGTTGCATCATGGAGCATCAATCTGCATTATAAATTCCAAAAAAAAGCAAATACTACGATGGAGTGTTGACATTAGTGACAATTTTGTGTGCACCATACTGACATCAAAATATGTGATTTGAACCGCTGCCCGAGCAGCTAGCAGCTACTCTTCTGTAAAAACACAAATGGTTTCAAACAAACGTGCAGCCGACTCAGGTTTCCCTTAAACACAAACAGTGTTTAAGTTAGACACTGATTGTAAATCTCTGCACAGAAAGGGCTGATTTGAAGCTTGCAGGCATGAAACATCAGTGGGCAGGTGATCTGTTGAGGGTGGGACTCAAACTCCCATTACTTCTGGTTATATATTCAAAGGTCTTCAAAGGTCAAACATTTAGTTTGTTTTTATTGTTGCAAGAGATGTTTGAAGGCGTTTAACATGTAGGATTACAGGAAGAGCTTTATTCTGTGTCATATAAATTCATGGGTCATTCATTTTTTCAATCACATCCATATTTACTAAATGGTGGATTTGAAAAACTAACAACATACAACTTAAAGTGAGGAGTTTATAAACCAGTCACGTATTAAAGCATCACATGTATTTTCGACCCTAAATATCGTCTGTTTGAACACGTCCGTCTTGACCGCTCTATATTTAGATCAGTCCAGAGAAAACACAGCTGCTTTGTTTGGATCAGCCTTCACTAAAGTCCTCACCACATCACATCTTCAAGTCTGCTGCTAACTAATACTGGTGCACAATGTCTACATCATATGTGTGAGGGTCACAAATTCTTCATATTTGCCTTTTGTTAAATCCTAATTTTAATTTTAATGTGCATCTTCTGTCTTTTCCATTTCCAAAGCAGACCATTGAATCGTGCCACGTAATGGTGAAAACTGGAACAATTATGTTTACAAAATTAAGTAGAAAAGATTGTAATCTTTTGCAAAATAAGAATGGATCCTAACCCAGTGTTCCTGAATATTTTACAGCGTTCCTTTAAAGATTTCCACCTCAGGCTGTGGATCATTTAGCTTTGTGTTGAAAGGATGCTCCTGGGCTGAGAACAGGATTTTAAAAATGTGCTGGGTTTATGTCTGATGTAATGGATGGGTTTGCGTGGATGAGTTCAAATTTAAGTCTTAAAGAAAAACCATCCGTAAACCATTAATCTAGTTAGGAATCCCAGAGTTACTGCGACTGGCAGTTACATGCAACATCTACGTTGAATTATGTAGGCCACTCATCCCAGTTAAGCAACACCAAATATTTACCAAGTGGTCATTTGGGTCAGATCTTCACAACACATATCAGAGGTCAGCTCTGGTGTCTTGGCCAATAAATCACTGCCCTCTGAGCACACAGCAGTGTGCAATAATATTCTTCAACAAAACAAAAGGAAAAGATCAAAAACACAGGCGAGTGTACCAAAATAAAACAAAACACAACAAGCAGAGAAAGAGTCAAACTCTGCTTCTCCCTGATCCTTTGGGTCTTTTTCTCTTCAACAAAAGCCCTAAAGGCCAAGCTGACATGGTCTCACCCCAACGGCCTTTCAGCTTATTTCCTCTTTTGAATGCGTCACAAAAAACTGTGGTCGAGCCCAGCTGGAATCACTGTGGGGAGAGGAAGGCTTTGTAAAACAAACATGATGGAGTAAAATATTTGATCCGCTTGCTTTGCCTAAAGGTCAAGGTTATGGTAGATGACCCAGGAGGTCATCTGCAGGCTACCATGCATACAGAATCAGCCATCGACATTAGAAAAGGCTAGTTTCTATCCAGGCTCTTTGAATAGCTGCTCAAATGGCACATTGTGTTCCTACTAAATGACAAATTGTGAAATATCAGATGAGTAGGTTTTGAATTTTAAGCAGTTTTAAATATTTTTCTTTGTCACTTTGACTCCTTTCAGGTCGTCCAAGTGTCAACGATTTAGTTTGCAGAAAAAACTGGCAGCCATTAGCAGCCGCTAGTAATGCTAAACTAAATCAGAGCATACCTTTTTCTTTTTTACTAACACCCTATGCTCTCTGAAATGAGATGTTGGTGGATCTCAGATTCACCGCAGAGGGAAAAAATAATTACACCAGGTTGAGGAAATTGAAAAATGTGGGGCACAGAGGTCTGTGGGCTAAGAGGCTAACTATGTAAAAAACACCAAACTACAAACTGATAGAAACCTTTGAAATTACTATAAAAATGGCCAATCTGTATGTATACATAACCTATTTGCATTTACATTAATGAGGAAATGTTTGTGAGAGAGTTCAAACTTATTAAGGTCTTTGCGACACTTTTGGAGGCTTAGATGCTCAAACATGATTGACACTTTTTCACGGCAGACATTTTGACTTTGTCACAGCAAGAAAAGCACAGGTGAAGCAAATTTAGTTAACGATGGCTCAGTTTCATCAAGGGTCCCAGTAAGTCACGACAGTGAGCACAAGACCAGGACCCTGGAACTGGATCACCTAAATGGAATGGAGTCGTTTTTGATGCAGTTACACCTGCACGTTTCCTGCTATCACATGCCAAAATGTCCATTCTGTTGTCTGTTGTTACTAATCAGATCCGATTATCGCTTTACGTGTCTGACAGCAGAGTTGTAAAATGACATGAAATCAACAGGTTAAGCTTAATGTCAGGATTGTCAGTTAACTACCTGGCTTGATAATAAAAAAACATCAGAATGTGGTACTGATGTACAAGGACTGAGAACTACTGCACTTGTGTAAGTAGCTGATTTTTAATAGGCACTTTTCACAACAGATTAGTCATAATAAAAAAAGCACAGGTGTTACAAAAGACATTAACATTGGCTTTGTTGTATTTGAGTGTCCCATAAATCATGACAGTGTAACAGTGAGCCAGCATGCACAATACCAGGTCCCTGAAACTGAAGCAGCTAAATGAATTCAGCCATCAATAATTTCCTTATTTACGCCTGTTCTTTAGCTACTGTGACACGTCACAATGTCTTCAGTGAGAAAAGCTTTCTGGGCTGCTGCTTTAATAATTTATAGATCATCAATTTGTGTTTTAGTGTTGCAGAATTTTGTAACTGGACTACATTTGATTTACTGGTGTAACTGACCAGGAATTATTCCTACACATGTTGAACATTTAAACATTTAGGTTTATTAAAAATAAAATATTTTATTGTTTACTCTTGACATCACTTTTCATCGTCAAGATATCCTCCTGCTACCTTCTTTGAGTGCACGTTGGTGTGATTTACTTTATTAGCAGAAGGAACAACAAGTGAAAGAAAAGCTTGAAGAAATTAAACTTATTTCTTTTACTTTGAAAATCCATCAAAACTTCATGTCAGGGTCAGTCGGGGTATTAGTATGGATCCAAATAAGACAACGCGTCATAAACTGTGCTAAAACATACACAATGGGACAATGACTAACTACCACATGTAATTGCATTTATTCAGATTTACATACTTTTGTTTGATAAAGTTTCTCTCTTTTGTAATGTGATCTCTTCTGGATAGTTTCTATCCTGAAAATACAGCATTAGAATACTATTTACTAAATACTAACACAAGACTTTTTTACCTGTACTCTTTTCAGAAACGGGTTTAATGCCAAGTAGGTTTTTCACGTACAAGGAATTTGCTTTGGTGTTGTTGGTGCAATAAAAACTGAATATAAAAATAAGTGAAATAAGACAAAGTAAATAAAATACGATAAAATAAAATAAGATAAAATAGAGATAGAAATTTGAAAACAAAATACAAACTTTTTTTAATTGCTTTATTGATTTTATTGATTCATAATGCTGAGCTACTAGAGGGAGACCAGTTTCTAGTTCAGTATTTTGTCATGAATTGAACACAAAATATGTGCAGTTGTATGTGTTTTGTGTCTTTAATTGAAGAAAAAAAAATCCATATTCAGTCCTCCTCTTTTGTGAAAATGTTTTGGTCCATAAGATGTTTATAAAGCTCTTTGTCTTCATCAGCCTGACAAAGATATTATGTATCAACAGACCTTTTTTTACAGCAGACATTTTTACTTGCAATAGCAGGAAAAGCTCCAGGTGGAACTAATTACATTAACAATGGCTCAGTTTTATCTAAATGTCCCAATAAACCACACCAGTAAGCCACCATGTACAATAGCAGAGCCTTAGAACTAGTAAAACTAAATGGGATACAGCCATTATTAATGTTAGTATTTACACTTGGCTTTTTTTATGTGAACAAAACAAAGAACACCCCTTACTCTGGATCACTTGTATTGATTTTATTAACAATGTCATAAACCATCATAAAGGAAAATGTATATGTTATGATATGTGAATATGTCCTTTGGGACAAAAGGGTATTCTATTCTGTTTGTGCCAAAATTAAACATATAAATGTGACATGATGAAATACATTTTTACATGAGTCAGGATCTTAAATAGATATACACATTGCATATAAATTGCAGATATATACAGATTATGATTCCCTAAACAGGCCAATCCCAGTGGAATGTTGTACACAGTCTCATACCTACAGTGTAAGACATTAACGGAATAGTTTAGCATATTCGAGAAATACAAGTATTTGCTTTCTTGCCAAGAGTTGCATGAGAAGATCGATACAACCTTCATGTCTGTGCGTTAAGTATGTAGCTAAAGCTGGGAGTCGATTGGCTTAGCATTAGCATAAAGACTGGAAACAGGGGAAAACAGCTGGCCTGGCTCTGTTACAAAATATGTCTACCAGCACCTTTAAAGATCACTGACCAACATGTTGTATCATGTTTGTTTAATCCGCCCACAAACAGAACTGTAAAAACAACACTTTTAAATACATGTATATGCTGTAACAATTTCTTGGCAAATGCTGGGAGCTGTAACTTCCCGGACGCTTGTCGTTGCCGTGACGTTGCCAGGCAACCAGCACACAGACACTGCACAGAAGGGCTGAGTGGATGGATAAACTGTTACAGTATCTCACTCCCTGTTAAACCACATGTTAATTTGTGAGTTTTAGAGGTTTTGGTGGGCATAATTTTACACTTTGGAAAGAGTCAGGCTAGCTGTTTCCCTCTGCTTGCAGTCTCTATGCTAAGCTAAGCTAATAACCCCCTGGCTCTGGCTCCATAGTTAAAGGACAGACCTGAGAGTGGTATCGATTTTCTCTGCAAAAAAGCAAATGAGCATATTTCCCAAAATGTTGATGTCCTTTAAGGCATTAGGTGGTGATGTCATTTACTGTAGATATTTTAATCACTAACTTCTCGTCAAATAATTTCCTTAACAATGTTAAATATATCAGCTATGTTGTTGCTGTTGTTCTCTTATAACCACCTCTTCCTCTCTGTCCTGCCCTTCCTCCCCCTGATTCCAGCAGCCATTCCTGGAAGTGAAGGTTCTCGAGACGACGAAACGTTCTCGGAGAAACCTCGGCCTGGACTGCGACGAGCACTCCACCGAGTCTCGCTGCTGTCGCTACCCTCTGACTGTGGATTTCGAGGCGTTCGGCTGGGACTGGATCATTGCCCCCAAACGCTACAAAGCCAACTATTGCTCTGGCCAGTGCGAGTACATGTTCATGCAAAAATACCCGCACACTCACCTGGTGCAACATGCCAATCCCAGAGGCTCCGCAGGGCCCTGCTGTACCCCGACCAAGATGTCCCCCATTAACATGCTCTACTTTAATGACAAACAGCAGATTATTCACGGCAAAATCCCAGGGATGGTGGTGGATCGATGTGGCTGCTCTTAGGCTGTATGTGAGACACATACTTGTGTACAGCCACCATCGCATCAAACCACCCAAAACCCTTACGGAGCTCTCCCCTGGCACCAGAACCCACTCCTCGGCACCAGATTTCATTTTGCTCAGCCACAAAATCATCCCACTGGGTTTGCATTTTTCCAGTAATTAAATTGATTCTAACTTTTAAAACAAAAAAAGAAGAAGTTATAAATGAGACATGAATCAAAAAAAGGACTGAGTGATATACAGTATATTATGAATGAGTTAAAGAGGTTGTCCTTGTGGAGCAGCTTCAGAAAACGGTAAATGAAACAAAACGATGTTATAGAGTACATGTCAGTTTTGTGGGTTTTTAAAGATTTTGTTTTTTAAATGGCATCTTTGTGAAATGTCCAGGTTAGTGGATTGAGATGGCAGGAGACGTAAGCATTTACAATATTTTTAAAGCAATTTCAGTCCTAAGGTGAGTTTGGGAGTACTTAATTTCACATATACACTTACTTACGGGTGAGATTTGATCCACAAAAATGTTTGCAAGGGGGCATGATCAGAATTTGCAATCCATCACTTTATCAAAAAGAACAAAATCCATGCTAATGTGAGGAGGATTTTTACCGATAGACATACTCTTAGTATAAATCCAAAATCTTGTTTACAGATGTTTAGAGATGTGCTCTAGAGATGTAAAGTGTTGAGGAGATCCAAAACCAAACCTATACCCTCTATTAATGTATAACACCCCAGTGTGACATTCTCGAGTATCTACGAAACCTTTCACAGTTACTTTGATCTTTTTTTATTTGTAGTCTTGTAAACCTCGAAAAGGAAAAGGGAGAGAAGAGGTTATACTATTTTACCTCTATCTTTCAAACCAGATAAATAAAGCCAATATAGCTGTTTCTGCCATTCTGCAAAAGTAGATAATGCAGATTTAGGTTTCACTTGCACACTAAAGTCTAAAACAGTACTGTAATGTAGATGCACTCTGAAGTCATTTGGCACCGCCTGGGAGAGGAGGAGGAGGAGGAGGAGCCCGACAGATATCCTTTCTTCTATATAACAAAGGAAAATCAACTTAAACACCTTCAACTTTTGCATTAAATATTTAAAACCAGAGAGGTAAATGCACTGTTTCATGTTCACTGTTTCTTGAAGAGGCCTGGGACTGAGCAAACAGAAAACAAAATCCATACCCTGAAATAAAACACTCAAGGGTGTAAGTATGCTCACCCTGCTGTAGCCTGAATGCATTATTGAGCTGAAAATAGCACAAAACATGATTACAGTATTAGAATAGCTTTTATAAATCACAACAAAAATCAAGAGAATGTAACTCAACCACTGACTTTAGCTTAACAAACTTATTTGATTGCGTTTTGAAATGCCCCCATCCACCTCCACCTCAACTGTATCGTCGTTATCATAATGAAGAAAATATTGTTAGTGCTTGAACACAGAGTAGATTAGTAGGTTTGAAGTCTGTCTTTGTCTCCTGGATGTCAAAGCAAAGATATCCTTTTGTTGTAAACGAAAGCACTATGCTGTTGGATAAAGGAAGAGCCTTCTGACATTATATATAAATGATATATGTATATATTAAAGGGGTACAAAAACCTTTTTTGGGGCACTCTACCTTACCAACAATAAATTTTGCACTATGGGACGTTCATGGCGTGAGGAGGTAAAGTGTTGTTTGTGTTTTACCAAGCACAAGAGAGCTTGTACAGTATAGGATAATGAAAAAAAATAAACTATTCAAGATTCTGGTGATAAACCATCAACTAGAGAGGTTATCACTTCTTTTTGATACCATCACGCTTTCCTGACTTTTGTCTGAAGCAGGGGCCTGTCCATACACTCACACACTTCTTCTATTCAATCTGGAATCTGGACGTACTGTACCAGCGGCCTGAAAGGCCTCCTTGCCTACTTTGGGTGATAAGTCATGTGTATAATAAGTGTCTGGATCAATGAACATAGAATGCTTTAACTGGAAATAGCCTGCCCACCAACTTTAATCTGTTACCATGTTAGAGAGACTACGTCCTTTTGACTTAAACAATGTGTTGACTGTCTTGCGTAGACATGTTTTTGCCTTTGTGTGTATTTTAAGTGAAAGCACCCATGTACGAATGGGAGGAGTATCCAGGGATTGTTAGCCAAAGTAGAGGATGACATGTTGTGTGCTGTAACTTTTGTGATCGCAGGAATATGCTAGAACATTTCAAAGGGAGGAAAAAAGCTGTTTTAAGGGCAGTGGTTGGAAATAATTCAACTGGTCAATTGTCTATTTATTAATATTAATTACAATGCATTTCAAAGTCTGTCTACCTCACTTTAGCCTTCTAAAAACCTTGCTTTTTTAAATTTGTCATCCATTAATCTGTGCAAACATTTAACCCATAAGAACCCCCCTATCCCCCCCACACCACCCCCCCACCACCACCACCACCACCACCCACCCCACCCCCAAAAAAAATGTAGATGACAGGGTCCCCTTGCTCTCAGGTTCAGATTGAGTTATTGACAGAGTGACTGATGGTAGCGGCTCTGGTAATGTGTGGTCAAAAGAAATAATTAGCTGTGCCCACATCTATGGCTTGTTGAGAAGTTGCATTTTGAACTTTAGTGTTTGTATACCGGTATGTGTGAGAGTTTTTTCATATAAATATATGAGAGTAAGAAATCTCTATGTAAATACCTACCCAAATGTTGACATTTATGATGTTTTGGACAGGTTCACCGCTTCTAATGTTTTTCTCACTTTCCCCCTTCATTCCTCCATTCTTTGTGTAGTTTAAAAAAAAAAGATATCACCCCAACTTTGTAGTTTAATGGTTGTGCATATGAATAACTGTTCAATTGTTATTTTTGCCTTTTGTTGTTTATTTACTGTCATTTTTCTTTTGTACAATAAATCATTTATTTAGCTTATGGGATTTGTTGTTTATTTCCGGTGCATCTGTTTAACTTGACTGGCTTTCATCAGCTGTTCATGAATCCATATGTCAAATTCTTATCCAGTTCAAATTCTTAGTAGCTACTAGTTAGTTTCATGCTACTGATTTCCTAAATGGAGTTGTACCAATAACAGTGATATTAACAATGGATCACATCACTACAACTGCATGTGAAAGTTGTCGCTCGTATTGATGACGCAAGAGAATTATCACCTGCAGTTCCACACAGCTCTATGAAGCTTTTGGATTGTTCAGAGTTTTGAACAGCAGACAAAGTTAGCAACCAGCTGCTGAACTCAGTGGATCATTTAGCAGCTACATTTTAATGGTGCAACCTAATTTAATAAATCACCAGTTTTAAACTAGCTAGTAGCTGCTAGACCTTGGATTTTATGCACAAATTTAGTAATAGATTTACGAATAGACCCAGTCCAGCTACACCTGGAAAGTTACTGGGTGTAAATACTTTGTAACAGCTTTTTTTTGTAAGAGCTAGTTTGTGCGGTGTAGTCCATTAACACACATTATAACTCGGCTAAATTTGAACTTATTAACGGCCACCGCCAGGATTTTAGAAATCCTCATGAGTGCCCTGAATAATTTGACTAGAAACCAAAAAGATCTCCCATTTATTTTTCAATTATAGGATTTTTCTATTTTTTTGTCAGGTAAGTGTGCAGTCACACTTTCTGTAAATTATACTCTATCAACATGAATGGTGTTTTAAAACAGGAAATGCTGAAACCTTCATTTATTTATTTATAGTTTTGTTGTCAAATTTAAACATATTGAGTCACTGGACTCAGTTTATAAACTACGCACTCCCAGGTTGCTCTCACACCTTGAGAAGCACACACACTTGCCACCGGTAGCATCCTGATTCTTGGAAAACAGTAACGGGCAGCAGAGGTGGCAGGAAGCAGATTCACCGCGAGGCTAATTGGTGAAAGAGAGCTTTCAGAGGACAAAGCTTTAGTGTTGGGGTTTGGGTTGCCATTATTTGGATGTCATATAAGATCCAGCCTGACCCAATTAATATGCCACCTGATAGGAGGGCCTCTCATCAACCTAATTTAGAGAATCAATAGGGGACAAATGAGAGTGAGAACGAAGCTTTTTACGGATGCAAACAGACAAAGACCACCCAGTACAAGCTCGAGGAGGCTGATGCCAGCAATGACATAAACCTTTTGACAAATTCTCACTTGACATAAACAAACATTCACACAGTCCCCTGCCCCTCAAGTGCATCAATGTGCCGTACACATCATCAGTCATACCCGCCCTACATAGACAAGGGAGGACATTGATGGATGTTTTTATTGTTTTGGCAAATAAGGCGTAGTTGTACAAGTTGGACATCAAGTGTTAGAGGCTGAATGCTGCACCCAAAGCCTTAAGACTACCAACATGATGAACTCTGACCCAGCTTCATTAAATAAAGACTAAACTATGCCATGGAGGCACTTGTGGAAGAAGAAAAAAAAAGTACAGTACAATGGGAATATTGAACATGTTACAAAGCCCTCGAGAAAGGCCAGCGGGGGCTGGGAGGATTTGGGAGAAGCTTTATGGCAATTATAGCCATAAAGTTAAGAAAGAAGGTGAACTGGGGGCACTACCCAATAGCTTAAATTGCTGGACACAGTCATCAGTAACACCTTTTTGTCTGGCTCACTGACTGGCCGGTGTTTAGGGAGGTGAATTGTTCAGGGAAGATCACACGCACTCTTATGGGATGAAAGAATCTCACATGACAATAAAATAAACTGTGGAGACACAAGGTTTGAGTCACGGTGAGTCGACGCAGCCGGACAAAGCTTATGAAATGTTTAAATCATCACCAAGGAGGAAGAGTGGACTGAGTTGTGTGGTTGAGTATGACTGCTATTTGAATTTGTGTTGCACTTCAAAATAATGAGAAAAAATTCAAATTTCTTTTGTGAGAACAAAATCGAATTAGCGAACTCCACTTTCACAAAGTGGGTATAAAATCAGGTTTCACGAGAATAATTAAATACAAACGTCACATTTTGACAGTTATTTTGGAAAACAGCATCTCACTTGCTTCAAAATGGATGTACTGTCTCACAGTTGTTTTTAATAGTCGTTTCATAAAATCCCTGAGCTCACACTTTGTCCAATATCTAAGTTGTCATTCTTAAGTCCCAACAAATACATAATTTTACGTGCAATTTACATAAACTCTACTTCATATAACTGCTATCTTAAGTACTTTTTCTGTTATTTTTGAGTTTATTTTAGATATATTTATGCTGTCATCCTCACATTTTATATCAGTTGTTTTACTGGTAAACGTTTTGGTCCATTACAACTTGTGTCACAGGAAGTGTTCACTGTTGCTGCAGGAGCAGTAGCATCTTTAGCACCAGAGGTAGGCTTTTGTTAATTGTAGTAGCACTAAATGATATTACTAGTTGTATGTTACTGAATACATTTGTTATTGGTGATGACTTTGGAAGCACAGCTTATGTGCTGCATCTCTTCCGCTAAATCAGCAAAAAACGATATCAAATTTTACAGTGAACTCTGGAAGAAACTTGACATTTTACTTTGAGACAACAGAAAGTCTCTCAGGTCTCAAAGCTCAGAATTTGCATGTTGATGCATTTTCATTTAGTTTCACCTCTTACATGACCTGCAGTCATTAAATCAGTTTCACTGCAGTGGTTCAGCCCCTCTGCTCTCATGTCCTGTGAATGACAACTGTCACTGTTTTGTGCTTCGTGGCGCCCCATCTGGTTTGAAGTTGACGATTGCTCTGCCATAGATGACGGTGAGGTGCAGTCGGGCGTGCCTGGCTGACACTCTTGCCTGTCTTGCCGGGGCATGTTGCAGTGCCATCCCACAGATCTGAGAGGATACCTGGGGACAGGACGACCGCCCCTACCCTGGAGGATTTCCTCTCTAACAGTCAGGCACAAAAGGGAAGCACCATGGTCTTAATTATACTCCCATCTGTACATCCTTTTGGTGTTTCACAATTTTTATGCAGTGGGGCCTTTTCATCAAAGACGGATGTTTCATTTCAAATTAACTGTGAGACAAGTTTATTCAAGGATTTACTGAAACTGAATCTGTCAAAATTCAACCTGAAAATAATTTGTTTGTATATATTTCCACATGACATGAAGGGGCAGTGGCAAATATTTTTCTAAGTTTTGTTTTAATATGAAAATTATGTCTGAAAATAGCATATTTTTTTTATAAATTAAAGTTAAGATAAAATAACAGCACTCCATATTGATGTTGTATCACAATATCAGTGACAGGAATAATTGTAATAATGCAAACATGCAAATGATGAACAAGTGCTGAAGAGATTTTAAAAAGCAACAACAATCTTTTGTATCTTTCTGCTTCTTTGTCTCAAGACAGAAGAATGAATTTAAAAGTGGCACAATTATCTTGTTTATATCCTTATGTAAAGTAGATAGATATTCTCAAAACAAAGCATAATCTTAATATATCAACATAACAGTGTTCCAATGAATGCAATGTAAATCCCAGAAATATCAAATGAAAAAGATATTCAAACTACAAATGTTTTAGAGGAAAATATGTCAACGAGCAAAACAAAACTCACAGTGTGAGAAATGAATTCTCTCTCGGGTTCCCACGGGTACAACATCCTAATGATGACTGAAAACATGAAACACCAGCTTCTCCTCTGCCAATACACAGCAATCTGCACATTCCGTCCACTTATTTTGAATGCTCCTCACAGCAGTGTGTGATTACTTGAAAGTCAGTCGGACATCTCTCTTTTGGCAACAACAGCAATCAGCCTAGGAGCGAAAAACAAAACCTTTTGTCCCATGCTGTCGTTCTGCAGTCCTGGTAATAATCTTAAATCTGCCTTGTTTTTGGAACAACATCTGCAATCTGTAGCACGACTATATAACTGCATAACACAGCAACATAACATGCAGTGCCATTAATATAAATGATGTTATTAGGTAAACAATGATGGTGGGGATGCAAAGATAAGAAACAAACAAAACACCAACATCGGGATGCTCTTCTTCTATAATGTGAAGCATCAACGACGCTGTCTTTCCTTCTCTTGAGCCGTTTCAGATCAAATTTATTGGGGTGATATAATTAAAAAAACGGAAGGTTATACGAGGACACAGCTGCACTCCCTCTCTAATGTGGAAGGGCAGGACACACTGAAATATTCCAGGTCACTGATCAAACCTCCAAAAACACAACCCTCAATCAGTTAGTCTTAACCCCCCTTCATCCGTGTTCGATGTGCAAGAAAACGACAAAACATACAAATAGAAACAATATTCTCTTTGTTTTGTGACTTAATTAATTACAACTCGATCTCACATGAAACTGCATAGTGTGCATGTCATTATACTTTTTTTATATATGAGCCTTAAATACATTGGTTGAATGCTCTTTGTTGCTTGCTTGTCAAATTTTTATAATTAATTGAGACTGAATTGCTTGGAATATATACAATTTCTAAAATGTTGTAAAAGTAGATTTTATTCATGTAGCATTAAATTATTTATTTTTATGCAAAGTACATATAAATACATTTTGCCTTTGAATGCCAGCAGTCATCAGACCTCTAAGAGTTCACACGTTATTAGGAACTGAAAGGTCGAGAAGCAATGCTCCACTGCTCACAGATAAGGTTCATATTTTGTCGAGCCTCACAGACCGTGATCCCAGCACAGCAGATTTGGGTTTAATGAAACATGGCAGCAAAAACAGCAATAACGAGTTGCCAAAATATAGCAAACTCGGGGAAGAGATGCCGTCGGTTACAGTGCTGGCCAATAAAAAGGGGTTGTGGATTTCTTTGAGGCCTGAGCAGTCAGTGAAAGGCACTGTGGGGTCTCCATAGTTCACATGGCAAACTCTCAAACACCCACGGGGGGGGTTGCCCTTCCTCCCTCCTCTGTCATGCCTTAACTGAGGCTAGTGTTGACACAGTGCTGGCCAATCTAATTTTGATTGTCAGGAGCAAGGAATGGTGATCCTCCCCCCGCCCCCCTGAGATCATCAATTTCATTTCTCTGGCTGCATAGCGATTTTTTTCCTCCCCCCCCCCCCCCACCTACACTCTCCCCCACTCCCCCCTCATCTCCCCATCTCCCCACCACTAGAACAATATTCAGCCGTTTCTGGGCCTCTCAGAGTGAGCTCACTGGAGTTAATCTCTCAGGCCTCTCTCCTCTCTATTGCTGCCTCTCTCTCACTCGCACTCTCTCCCTCTCTTTCTATTCAAAAAGCCATTCGAGAACAGCTTGAATTAGTGACAGTTATTATTCAGACTAATGAGTAAAATCTCAAAGGCAACAAAAGTGGACTGTGACATCGGCTATAACAGCATTCATAAATCATTCATTCTTGGCAAGAGGGATTTATTAATAAGTGGGTGACAAGTATCATTTCTGCGATATATATAATTTTAATGATCGAGCAGCAGTGACAAAAAATAACAGCCAATATCTGCTTTGGCAGTGTGAAGCATTTAGAGGGAAATCTGTGAAATATCACGAAGCCTTTTATTGTTTTCCCAGATCTGTACCATCAGAAAAGACAGATGGCCCTCTGCACCTTTGTTTGTGGGTGCGTGCATGTATGTGTGCGTGCTTGCGTGTGTGTGTGTGTGTGTGTGTGTGTGTGTGTGTGTGTGTGTGTGTGCGTGCATGCGTGCATGTTTGTGCGTGTGTGTGCGTGTGTGTGTGTGTGTGTGTCTGTGTGTGCGCGTGTGTGTGTGTGTGTGCACATGTGCCTGCATGTCTCAGAGAATGAGGGACTGAAGACGGTCGGGATTATTGACAACATTAATTCACAATCAAAGGCTAATTTTTTTTCAGAATTCTAAATATTCTAAATAACACAATCTCAAATATTTGCTAGAGTATAAATCATTGTCTTTACTCACTGAATGATAACCAACTATGTCTGTGAATTAAAATACACTCATTATTCATTCGTTTTGTGATACACTAATGTAGCTCAGTGCTTTCCATCATTTTAGATTTAAGTATGAATGATGAGTTCATGCAAAAAAGGGTTACAAAAAAGGTCTTTTGTGTGGTGCAGAAAGAGGGGGAAACTGCACTGTGACAAACTATGACATTTGGTGGATATTAGAACACGACAGTGGACACCTCTGAGAGTCAGTGTAATCAAATTCAAGCAGTCACAGACATTAAGACAGACGTTCATTTTCTCAATGAATTCCCAGCCAATGAGAAGCAGTGACAGACCAGCAGCATGTGGCTTTGTGGTGTAATTACAACTGAGATGTAATAACAGAGAAGAAATTAAGAGGCAGAGATTCAGTTGACATGAATGGATCATTCAAGCTACCTGAAGAAAAAGGCTACACCAAAGGAAGCATAATACTTTGTTACCACTTGCCATGACACTTCAAGTGAGTGTTGCTCATTGTTATTTGTCTTGTTACATCACAATTGTCCTCAGTTTCCTGTGAAATGTTGCATCAAGTAGCAGAGATAAAACATGGTAGCTTGCAGTAAATGTGCCTGCACAACTTAAAATGCAGTATAACAAGTTGGCCAGATGGTGGCACTACAACAAATGGTCAAAGTTGAAATTAATCTCAAACACTCTTTGTTTTAGCTCAGTCCTGCAATCACTCAATTTCTAAAGCTATAACTTTTTTAATTAACAGAGCTTCAGAGGAAACCTCAACTTTAATCTTAGCCCAATCAAATATCCATAATCCATACCAACTGTATTACAAATGTACTTTGGAACGTCAACATTGATTGGAATAAATTAGTGTGCATTAAAAGTGGATTTACACTTATTAGTGTAGCTCAGTGGTGTTGATCTACAACTTATTACCCCAGTGTGAAGAAAACCAACTTAATTCAGATGCATTATTTGGGGAAAGATGAGCTGCTCTTTTAGCTTTTAATCATTTACACTTCTCACATTCTGTCATAACTTTAACAAACATTATACAGCGATCCTTGAAAACCTTAAAGCATCACATTGACGCAAAGTCTAATCTAAAATTTAAAAAAGGCTTTTTAAAAGTTTAATCATCCACTTAAAAGGATTTGAAAATTAAGTTTGCCACAAATTTAGAATAATGCACAGGAGGAGGTGGGGGGTATGAGCTAATAAACATTGTGCATTTAAACCTTAAAACTCACATTCCTAAAACCAGCAAATAAGAGCTTGCACTTGAGTTGAGCTGAGAGCACAACTGCAGCTTGTCAGAAGTAATCTTGACATTACAGAAAACAATTTCAAATCCAAAGATCAAAGGTGAAAGGTCAAAATTATTCTGTCAGGGGTGATGGGTTCACTTAGGGGAAAAACTGACCAAACCAGAGCTAACACCTTTAAAAAAAAAAAACAACCATAAAAAACAAACAAAGTAAAACTACATTCAGATCCACATTTATATCCCTCAAAAGCAATTACACATGGCTCCTTTGTGGTTAAAGAAATGCATGTTTAAAAACTAGAGACTGGGTGAATTTTAAAGAGGCGGTGGGGTGGGGCGTTCGTCGTAGGTGCATGATTTGCAAGCTGTCAGATGACGGCCTTGTGGATGAAGAGCAGTAGGCCCCCATTCTCTGTCCAGCGCTTGGGTGCTCCCCACCCCCTCGCTCAAACGCCTCTCCATACCCATGGGAGGAGGTCTGTTGCGCTGTGGCCACACTAAATCAACATCGTCCTAATGAGGTGTCACACTTGACTCCCAGCAGCCTCAGCCCCTCACATGGGTGTCAGAGCCACAATGAGCGGCCCTCCATCTCCAGCGCCTGGCTGACACATTTTGATTCATGAGAGGGCCTGGGCCCTGTCAGGTCAAAATTACCCCTATCAAAATGCCACCATCGACACATTCATCAACCCTACCTCTGAAGTCATCCTTTATTCTTTCTCTTCAAAAAAAAGAAATCCCTTTCCAAAAATCAACAATACTTCCTTGCCTGTGCTCTGCATGTGCCGCCCTCTAACTGCCTATAAGCACACAATCATAAACACCTCACACACACACAGATGCATGTCCTCACCAATTACCTCTTATTGCAGCTAGAAGTGATACGCCTGTCTCTCATTGGTCGGGGGTCCAGCCATCTGCCCTTAAAGGCTCTCTGGGTGATGAACTCAGTGTCCGCCAGGTGTTGGTGAGTCTGTCCTCTGACCTGCTGACCCAAAACACTCCCAATGTGAACAGGTCCTCACAGCTAATAACAAAACTGAGAATGAAATCTGTGTGACCTGCACCACTGAGTGAAAACACAGCGAGTGCTTACTCATAGCAAGAGGTGAAGACACGTTATCTTCACATTTGGCATTTCAATCTGCTCATTGTGCCCAAGATGCTATGTGACAGGTTAAACTGTTACGATCGATGGCATACTCATGCCAAGAAAAACACATTTCTTCTCCTCCGCCAACCTCTAACGCAGCTGAGACTTCCTGAGATCACCCCAGGATGAGATCATCTCCCACCTAATCAGCTCTTCTCGATTCAAATGAGGAGTGTCAACAGCCAAACCTAGGTCCTACTTTGTAGATCAATAATAAAAAGTGTTGTCTGTTACAGTTTAGTACAAACTTGTTCGTCGCTTTACAAGGACAAGCTATAACATGGTGGCCCCTCGCTGAGAAGATCATTTGCTGTCACCTGACACTCAACTCTGCCCATTGAGGCAGCCATCTGCTCCAAAAGCTTTCCCCTGGGAGACAAGGGCAGTCCAGTAAGACAAGTATACCCGTCAAGTGACTGGTCTTGTCTTTAGCCCCTACAAACATCTATGATCTCATCGTCAGTATCATCCAAAATTAGGTTGTGAAACTGTCACTATGTATTACTTCAACAATCAGCTATCTTCCTGCCGTTTTGCCACTGTGTAATAATTTATTCTGCATATGGCACAATTCCAGTTTAAAATAACATGGCGATTGTTGTGAAGTCACACACAAAATAGTAACAAAATGTATGCTTAAAGACAAAGCCACAACAATATTCATTGTTGAATGTACAATATGTCTCTACTGAAGCTCGTTATGAATGGCTCATAAACTGGAGTTGATGTAAAGTAATAAAACTGGAAGATGTTATGACCCAACACCAATAATGTTAATGTAGCAAAGCAAAGGTCTCTTGTGCCTCATTTGTGTCCAGATTTAAGTAGGTAACTGTAATGACATGATAATTAAGCAAACCTGATCCAGATGCACGGTAACTGGCCAACAGGCTTCTCCTGTCTTCTCACAAAGCTCTGCTCATTAAGTTCTCACGTGCAGTCAACGGCAGATGAAACATGACTCCACTCTGAGCAGTTAAACCGTGTGCTTGCTCTGAGATGGGGAGATAACCTGAGATCAGAAAGACACATTTTGACTGATTTATGTCAAATAAAGTCATGTAAGTTATTTTCGATCAAGTCATTCGAACAAAAACATAAGAAAAGTGTGTGATATAATTTGGAAAACACAAATTATATGAAAGACTAAAGGAAAAAATGTCTCCATTGTTGTTTATGCACTCTGTGTCAGTCAAACCTTGTCTGTCTTGTTGAGCTCCACAAATTCCTGTTCCATCCCCATAATCTTTCATCGCCTTTACGCCACAGATTCAGAGGCTAACATCCTAAAAACAAGCAGATCAACGTCACCTCAAGCATACTTTCGGTTTTGTCTCTGAAATGTGTTTTGCAATGATGATCTTGTTCTGTCCAAAGATTTTGGACTGTTGTTAAAATGTTATATAGAATGTAATATATATATACATATATAATGTTATAAAGTAACACCTTTCTTTTTTTTGGCTAATTATGCATCATTTAACATTGAAATTCATTCTTATATGTGATATCCTTATATCATTAAAAAAAATGACAGCTACACTAACAAAGCAGTGGTGCATGCACAAGAGCAAAAGAGGTTTCCTGCCAACATGTCGATGCCTGTTTTGTAGGCCTCAGTAGAGCAGGGCAAAATGTTGAGAGGTAAATTACAATAGAAACATCACATAGAACAAGTGGGAACGTTCAGCTTAAACATGGCAACTATAAATTATGCTTTCTGAGCCAAAAACATTTGTGTAAGAGCTAAAACTACCACCCCAGCTTTCTCAACTAAGGAGGGTTTAATCAATAATTTTAACGTCTCATGCACACAAACAGCCGAAACTGCACATTCACTCTCTCTAATTTTCTCTCTCTCTCTCAATTGCCACCATTGCTACTACTGCTACTGCCACCAACACAAACTGTAATACCACTGTGACCACTTTAAACACAGCACACATTATCAGCAGCTGACCAAGTGACAAGAATCACCAAGACAATCATCTAAATCCAGCAAAACCCTAGCATCATCCATATCACACTAATAAGACTTTAGCAACCAACTAGCACTAGCAAACTCTTAGGCTACGTCTGAAATCCCTCCCTTGTTTGCTATATAGTGCACTACATTTACTGTCTGCCAGTGTCAGAATACGGAGTGGTGTACATTTATCCACTATAGTGCCCTCAAATATTCCACAATAGAACAAAACAGTTGTTCGCAATTCTGTTTTGTGGCATGTACACTACGTCCTTGCTAACAATTCCATAATGCAATGCACCGCATTTTATAGATCTGAACATTACAGTTGCGTGACTCAACAACTGTCAGTGTCAGTAAGTGTCAAAAATGTACTGCTTGCATTTGACTTAACCTTTGAGTGTCCATTAAATAGGGAGTAGTGAACGAGCGAACAAAGGCCTGATTTCGGACACAGCCTAGAGAAACCGTAGCAACCACACCAAACATCTTAGCAACCACTTAACAGCCTCCTATAACTTAAAACATGGTAGCCACCACCTAGCAATTTACTTAATGAACCATGTAGCAACGCAATAGATTTCATCGTGAAAATGTAATCAACCACCTAGCCAGTCAAAGCAACAATAAAATGTAGTTTTCTCTACAGTTCTTTTGTTTTGGGTCATGCACTCAAACTAACAGCAATAATAGAGGTCCAAACACCTGAAAACTACGGCTCCACAGCAGGCATATAAACTTGCGCAAAGTGATGGAGGAATTACTTTTCTTAAATCTTTGAATTGCCTTTTGTGTTTGTAACTGACAAACGGTGACAGTGACCAATTAATCTTCACTCTTAAACTCCCTGTCTATATCTCTTATTATGTGGTATAGCATTAAGGCGTTATGTTAATAGGTTTGTATGTAAGTGAAGGAAGAATCAGACATAATGAGGAATATGGGTTAAAATTGTGAAGGGTTTTTTTAACAAAAGGGAACAGTTAAAAGCCCCTGACTACTTAAAATGACACAGGATGGAGGGCTGAGGCTGTGCAATCCTTTGTGTTAAAGGAACTTTTGATTTACCTAAACAGCTAAAACAAGAACCTTTCACACCCAAACAATGGACTCCTTTTCTGAAAGTTAGCACTCAACAAGTGAGGAGCAAATTGTACGTGTGTGTGTGTGTGTGTGTGTGTGTATACAAGTGTGCAAGTGTGTGCATGTGACCTATGTCTAACAATCACCCTGACGCATACCACCCTTTCCTCTCCTCAAATAAAAACAGAGTAAAAGGAAAAGAGAAATCATCCACTGTTGAAGTACTTTACGAGATCCTCCTCTCAACAGAAAAAGGACTAAGTATCCATGGGAATCTTAGCACGTTAGAGAGGCCTTTCTCCCTTCCTCTCATCCGCTCTCCCCCGCTGCACCCATGGACCAATGCAATTGTTTATTTTCTCCTATTGAGGCTGCTCCATTCACTGGCTCTCACATTTACTCTGCTCAATTGGAGTGAGACAGCACTTATTCGAGGAGAGGAATGTAGCGTTCCACTGACAGAGCAGCAAGAATGCAAGAAGAAATAATTAAAACTTTTTAAAGGAAAAGGTACAGCTGAGCGTGAGGGAGAACGATGTCAAACCGAACAATGCTGACTGACAGGATTTTCTACTGTGATGAGTATATCCGCACATCACCTTGACACTACACAGTAAAGGAGTGTTTGAATAATGCACAATGCTAGAAAGTGGAGCAGAGATCCTATAAGGAGGTCATTCATTCGCCGTGCTTTCTTAACTGAAACTCCCCGCAGAACAATGAAGCATTCTCGGGCCTCTTGTAAGATGTGGCCTGTCCTCCAACCTCACTCCTCCTGGCCCCAGCACAATAGCTGCGAGCTGGACCACGGAGTTCATTTCTCCCGGGGGTCTATTCTGCCTTGAGGAGGCAGCCGTAACGACAATGGCTCTGTAACAATGGCCGTGGCTGCAAGAGCCTTCTCTGTTCTGTCAATGTCTGTTATCTTCTAGTATAGTGAGCTGGGGTCAGTGCTACATTAACCAAAATCTGATGTATGAATTTACAGCTGAGGCAGAGAGATGAGCTGCTGATGCACAGTGTAGCAGTGTCGAGCAGTTTCAGGTCGCTTCAGCTTGGTTTCCATGACGATGATGGGTTTTTACAGTACATACGGCATATGATAAAGAAAAACACCTTTATCCATACATCACATTTCAAACAACAATATGTCTGTTGTGGATGAAACATATTTTTGCTTTCTTTGTCCACTTCAGGGTTTTAGCTGCCTGGCAGTGAGTTGTCAGTCAGCTCAAGTCAGTTTTATTTACACTGGCCAAACTTACAAATGTGCCTCAAAGGGCTTTATAATCTGCACAGCCTACAAAAAAAAACTCCCTAGAATAAAGCCTTAAACTGGAAATATTAGTGGACCTTTCTTCCAGGATGGAAAGAGATGTAATATATGTCATGTGTACAGAATAGACAAAAAAAAAACAATGGTAAAATGACACTATAGAGAAACAGAACGATAATATTAGGCAGGTAAATGACCCCGACTCATTGTGCACAACAGAAAGCAGCATGCTATCTAATTACTTTCTACAGTCATACTTTCTCTATCTTTGAAATCTTTTAAGCTAAAGCAATTATTACTGCATGTAATTCTGTGCTAAGTGTCCATGTTATTGTGTGAATGTATTAAATGTAACCGGCTGAGGCGCTGCACAGGAAAATAGCATATATTATTGAACCCATAATTTAAAGCCAATTTCCATCTTGTTACATTTAATTCACACAGACACAGCAACAAGGACAGTTAGCACAGAATTACTTGCAGTAATAATTGCTTTAGCTTAAAAGATTTGAAATATGCAAATATTAGCCAGGGTCCATGTCAAAGGTCTTTTTCAGTAACTTTTACTTGTCATTGACTCCATGAGAGATGATCACAGACAAACAGACACAGATTTCTTCCCTTTGGCCACAGAGCAGCTCTATTGAAACATACTGGATGGAAACTGCTGTATTTACTCACTTTCATCTGTTAGTTTGGTGATTTAAATGGGTGACCTTTTGTTTTCACATCCACTTTATCACCAACGTTTTTGTAGAGTCTCAGTAGTGTGTCATTGTGATAGAGAAGTATGACTGTAGAAAGTAATTAGACAGCATACTGCTATCTCTGATATGACAGATCAAAAGATAACATTTATGTTCAATAAGTGTACATGGTCCCTTACAACCAAGCAACCTCACTGTGTAAAATGTGCATTCATGACATTATGGAAGTAACTTTAATGAAGTCCAAAGTGATTACATTAACTAACACAAGAATGAATCAGTGAGGCCAGAACTCACTTCCTCAGCAAATACTGCAGCTTCAAAACAAAACAAACACTACTGTGATATAAAAAGAATGTGGTATAAGAACCGTCAGTGAACAGACTGCACATTACAGTCAATACGTCAACTATATAGGTACAAAGCTATTCAAACACTGTTTAAACTGGGTTTGGATAAAGAGTGGATGGAGTTGGAGAGTTTGCACTTTGAGCCTGATTGTGTGATTCTGTCTGCTCCTTCCTGGGTTGAACCACATGTTTTCACCAGTGAGATGTAAATTCTCAGCAAAGCAAACACTTTGTTCTGCAGACGTTGAGTGACATTTGCTCCACAACCACAGTCAGTCTGAATTTAGCAGGTCGCCACATATACAACAGTAAAGTAAAGCTTACCTGCCCCCTACTGGTCAGACACGTCTAATGCACCATGACACAAGAACGGAAAAGAATTCACACCAACATACTGTACTGTAAGGTAGGGATCTGTCTTCTTCTGTATTTATAAGGCACAACTTGACAATTCATGTGAGCAAATATATGTTGAGTGACCACACACATACACACACAATCTGTCTAGGGGAATATTTTAACATTTGAAGAATTTTACAATACAGAATTTATGAACAGCTGCAATTTAAACTAATTTGCAGTGGTGGAGAGTAACTAAGTATATTTACTCGAGAACAATCTTGAGATACTTGTACTTCACTATATATTTAAATTGTATGCTACTTTATGCTTCAGAGGTAGATATTGTACTTTTTACTCCACTTTGTGATACACTTGACTACTAGTTACTTTGCAATTAATAATACAATTCTAATCAACAAATTAACGATGACATTCTTTTATTAGTCAAGATAAGATTATTGATTGCTTGGTGAAATTCACAAGCTACCCTACAGTATACATGGTAAATTATCTCCACCTTTATCAGCTGCAACATTAAAGTGATGTACACATTAATGCATCAATAATAATAATTCAATAATATAATATATATGATTCTAAAATGGGCCATTTTGCACAATAAGTTGTTTTACTTT
Organism: Gadopsis marmoratus; assembly: GCA_036023855.1. Lineage (NCBI taxonomy): Eukaryota > Metazoa > Chordata > Actinopteri > Centrarchiformes > Percichthyidae > Gadopsis > Gadopsis marmoratus. The sequence goes on along the minus strand of JAVQJF010010060.1, from coordinate 48,030 downwards.
TTGCTTAGTATATTTTTAATGCAGGACCTGCTGCCAGCTGTGCCCATAATACTGACATGATGCATTGTGATATTAGAGCTTCAGTTTACATGAGTTCAAATCAATAAAGAAAATTGTTTTCCTGACTTGTTAAAATCACATGTGAAAGGACACAGAGAGGATGATTGCAGACAGTCAAAGTAAGGCAGCCTTGATAGTTGAGAGGAAGAGAGATAAAATAGTTTCGTTGTGGTTTTCACAAGTATCATCAACCAGCAACATGTTGACATGGTTAGATTTACCACCCTGAAGAACAGCTGCGCTACACAGACCGTGTCATCTCTCAGAATGGACGCCTACACTGATTATGCTCTTTATGATTACAATTACACTGGCAACTTGACTGACAATGAATATTTTAATTTCACAGTAGATTGTATCAACTCAGGCCTGCCTGGTGCCAACATCTTCGTGCCTGTACTCTATTACATCATCTTTTTCACAGGCTTTTTGGGCAACCTGTTTGTGATCTCAGTCATGGGCAGAAAAGGTAGGAGTGGTGGGCGTCTGGTGGACATTTTTGTTGTCAACCTGGCCGTGGCCGACCTCATCTTCGTCCTCACATTGCCTCTGTGGGCCATCTCTGCCAGCCAGAATGGCCAATGGGACTTTGGGCAAACTGGGAACCTGCTGTGCAAGCTGAGCAGCTACATCATTGCTGTGAACCGCTTCTCCAACATCTTCTTCCTCACCTGCATGAGCGTTGACCGCTACCTGGCTGTGGTAAAAATGATGGATTCCAGGTACCTCAGGACCACTCGGTGCATCCGTGCCACTTGTGTCGTCGTCTGGTTGTGCTCCCTGGTGCTCGGCATCCCATCCCTGGTGTACCGCAAAGTGGCTGAGTCCGATTATGGACTGTCCTGCGTGGAGGAAAACAGCTCAATTTTTTTCCTTAGCCTGAGCCTGACCATGGTGTTACTCACCTTTGTCTTTCCAGTGTTGATCATCGTGCTCTGCTATGGTGCCGTCGTCATGAGTCTCAACAAGCACTGCGTTGTTGCTGCCAATCCCCGAGCTGAAGCCCGCCGCCGACACTCCCTCAAGCACTCCCTCAAGATGGTCTTCTCCATCATAGTGGCCTTTGTTGTGTCCTGGCTCCCATTCAACGTTTTCAAAATCATCATAATTGTCTCGCAGCTCTCGAATGCTGATTTGAGTTGTGACACTATCTCGTGGCAAAGTAATGGGATCCTCATCTCGTGCAGCCTGGCCTTCCTCAACAGCTGCGTGAATCCAGCCATTTACTTTTTCCTGGACCATCACTTCAGAAAACGGGCTGAGATCCTGTACAAGACCTACATAGGAAAGTCAAAGACACAGCAGAGCCACAACTCTTCATTTTCATTCACCAATGCTGGCACTACAGAGAGCTTTGGAACAACTGGTGGGAGAGCTCAGCTTAAGATGCATGAGTAGGAGGAGAAGACACAACTCTTTCTCTTTAACTGTGAAGGTAGTACAGTTTTATTATCCTTTGAGATCAGTTTGACAACTTGTCATCTTGATAATGAGAGAATGTGTGCATATTTCTCTCAAGTGATAAATATTAAGTGAAACCAGATGGCAAGAAAGGATTTCTCAAAGCAGTGCTGTGCAGGCTTGATTAATTTCATTTATTACAAAAAATCAGATTTTATTTTGTCATTTATTTCCTTTATTCTAATTGCCAACTAATATTGAACATGCTGTTTATGCTGCATATACTATGCCATATAGTACGGTAGTGCTGATATATGAGTGAGCATCCACTGATATCTTTTGTTTGCATGAAAATTATAAAGGTTTTTTCAGCATTAGTAGAGTACAAGTGTATCAATTTATAGATGTAAATATTTTTAAATGAGTAACATAACTGATTTTTTTTATTAGTTTGATAGATTGTAGAATTCAATTATGCTTTTAATATAAAATGTTTGGTGCATGAATAATGTAAAATGCGTATATTAGTAATACAAATAAAAAATATGAATTGGCAACTTAAATCTGAATGTTTACACCATGTTGTTTTCTAGTTGTTTCATTGGCAATTGCACTAAAATAAAACCTCCTTTTCTATGATGATGAGATATATCACCTTAAAGAATCAATAGAAAAATAATTTGCCAAAACACTAGTTAATCCCAGCTTTCAAAGACGTGAGTTTCAGGTGAGCTTTTGGAATGAAAAGAGTTGCAATTACTTGTAACTGACAAAGCAAGGAAATCACTTTCTATATTGTCTATTGTGAAGAAAATTAGTTGCCATATTTGTAAAAATACTAATACGGACAAAATGCTTACTTTCTGCCTAATACCCCCCCACCCCCCCACTACCAGATGCCTTTGTAATGAGATAATGTTCTTCACTTCATGTTATGTGAGGACAATAAAGGGAAGTGAAATACTGTACTATGCTGTAGAAAATCTGCAATGATCCAGACACACTGCTTTGCAAAAAATAACAGGAGAAAATCAAATGTTCTTTGACAATGCCAAAGCACAATGACAAAAGATTTTGCAAAAACATTGGCCGTCTCTGTTTAGTGTAACACCTAAGATCTCGTGAATGACTTGATCTCCCTCTCAGGTTTGAGCTTGTCTTTTAAACGTGCCAGTAACCATTTCACTTTGTGCACTGTGGGTGTTCTTTGACTGATACTGTTCATTATCTTCTTGGCATCACAGAGCAAAATAAAAACAAGAGCACAAAAATAAATGTGTGAACAAACAAGTCGCATATATTCAAAGAACAACCTACGGTGTTAGACTGCAACAGGAAACGTCAAGTGGAAGAGGGCAGAAATTCTCACATGCAATCAGAACGTGCTTCAGACATGAATATGGGCCCAAAAAAATGCATTCAAAACCTCCCAGACCACAATTTACCTCAACTTACAGTGAGACAAATAAAAAAAACACCTAGCAGCTCTAATCTGACATCTGTGATGGTTCCTGAGAGGAAAGCTACATGCAAAACATCTGTATGCACACAAATGTTTGTTCACTGTTTGATATCAAACTATAGTCACTCAGGCATGAGGCGCTTCTCACTGCTAAATGTAGCTTCTGAGAAATCAAAGGTATTCACATGAGTGTTACGGGGAATTTGGATACTTGAAAGTTCAAATGTTCATGTGTGCCCACTTGTTTTCAAGTCCAATAAGTGACGCCAATCAAGTGGTTTCAGGAAAACCAGGTTAGGTGCCAGGTTGTGGGCGCAGGGGTCAGGAATTTCCCCTCTCCTGCTTGAAAAAGTAGTTTCAGAGACACACTGATCTTCCCTTTTCTGACAACACTGTTTCTACAACATTATCGCAAATCGCCCTGCTGCGTTTGGTATCAAGTATAAAGTTGATAGTAGTTGTGTTGAAGATCAGTATTTTATTGTTGTTACACGGACTGGCAACATCTTGTTTTTATAAAGAGCGCATGAACCGTGAACACAGTTACAGAACAGGATGTGTACTGGTGTAGTGGAAAGATTTGTAAAATTTTAGGATAAGTACATATATATATATATTTTATTTTTTTAAAATTGAGGGGAAACACAGACCCTCTCCAGTGAGGAATCGGCTAATACCCGCTGCACACTCATAATGCATTTATTTCAACTTGTATTGGTCGCTGTTTCAGAAACAGCCTCCTTCAGGGTGAAGAAACGTTGATTTTCAGTTTAAATAAATGCATTTTTGTGCATGTGTGGCTTTCCATTCAATTATTTTTTTATTTTACCTGTTGGAAAACATTTTAAGTTTAAAGTTAAAGGCAATCTGTTTCAACCGTTAGTTTATACTCATGACAAAAGTTTATTTTATTCTCTCACAGTTGTGATTTTTTCGTCTTTATTGTACAGTTGAACATGTTAATGTTTTGCACTTTCAAACTTTCAACAGAGCAGTTCACAAGCTTCGCTTTCACCCTCACACATGCACACACAGATGGCAGGGGAAGATCAGTGCCAGATGCTGGTCAGTCTGAGGTTTAATGAAATGCTCAGGGTTGTGATATGCAGACACAAGAGGCAAACCACCAAACCTGTGGTCACAGATATGGGCAACATTTTGCAAGATCATGTTTATATAATGCAGATACATTTTTGGTTTGCAGCTGATTTCTTTATATTTGCTTTATTTACATATGCAACATTGACAGGTTTAATCTGAGTTCAGAGAAAACTGTCCTGTGGCAAATATCTTCTTATCAATCTTATATACAGTATATCAGTCTTGATGTGACAGTAACATTAAAGGGGTTAAAACAAGCAACTGAAAATATAGTTATGGTAGTAAAATAGGTAAGGTAGTAAATGTTGAAAACACATGTTGTATATAGAGACAATGTGACAAAGACAGGCTTTGGATCAACTCTATCAGTCCCTCAGACTGTGTTTTATTGAACATGCCCACTTAAAAAAAAGGAAGTGTAAATCTACATTAAATATATATTTGATACTTTCTGTAGACTTTTTGTTGCTTCTTTTGTGTGTTTGTAAAAGTAAAATATGGATTTCTGAATTAATAGCAATCTAGATATGTCAGTTGTGTATAAGAATCATCCTTTACAGTAATGAATTTAATGATCTGTCTGGCACACACAAAGTGAAAGGTGTGACCGTGGCACTACCCGGTGGGTGAGCTGTCAGTTGGTTTCTGTTGCTGTTCGTGAGACTACAAACTCTTAATGTTCCCACAGCATTGTTGCAGCTCTGTCTGGTTGTCAGCCTCTCATTGCAAAACTCAGTTTTTCAGAACCAAATTAGTCATGCTTCTCAATATGTGAACTTGCCTTCACCTTTTTGAAATCACTGTAAAATGTCATATATAAACCTACAGGTTCAGCTGGCGCTGGCAGACACATTGATGTTGTATTGATATAGTGACATCAGAGAATTTATCAGCCTAGGATTTTGATCTTGATAATATTTTATGATATATGTTTTCCTAGTTTTCTGGTCTTTAAAGCCACACTGTGTCACTTCTGTTAGAAAAATAAATAACAAATATATTTGGTTGTTTTTAGTTTTATTTTAAGGTGGAATTACAGCTGGGTGATACAAGTTTTGAACCAAGTAAACAATAATTAGTGAAAGCTTATCCCTGCATAACTACCATATTCATATTATTAATATATTGATTCCTCAAATATCACTTACCCAAAGTTTAGATCGGATAAACAGTATGTAAAAAGGCACACACAAAATACTGTCACATTAGTGACAACTGAGTTTTTTCAGTAAGTACAGCTGCACTGACTTAAGATAAAGTAGCACAATGGTGCCATATATTAACATTTCAATGTGTAACCACCGGCATGGAGAACCTGCACACAGAGATAGTGCCAACGCTGCAACTCTCACATCTGATGATTGGCTGTGGTTTCCTGGTTCCATTCAATTTTAGTTCAAGTCTGCACAAGATACACTTGAAAGTGAGCTCAATGAGAAAAGCTCATGCTGAAAGATTAAAGGTAATATATTTAAAACACATATTTCATTTCCACCTGTCATGTGGGCAAACCTGACATCCGGTAGCTTTGAAGATGGTTGAACGGTTGGCTTTTTTTCTAGTGACAAAAGAGGGCCATGATGTTGGTTTGTACAGGAACGTCCCCATCTGGACAAATAGTTCACAGGTGAACTGTGTTTTCAATAATATACGTAATTTCCAAAGAACAGTTCTTCCTAAAAGAGCCATTAAAACGTGTCAAAGGACAATGGTTTCAGATGTATTCAAAACAGCAAACAAAACTGTCTAGAGAATAAAACCACTGAGACAGATGTGGTTTGATGTTGTTCTTTCTGATAATATGCTCTTCAACACAAGGAAGTACTGACAAAAACCAGACCTTGTTTACCTTTGGATGAAACATGATGCACCGACACTGTTAAGTATGTAATTTTATATATAATAATAATTTATATAATAATTATATATAATAATAACTGGATGTGCTATAAATGGCACGTGTAGACTTTGGACTAAAATTATGTGAAATGTGCAAAATAAAATCTTGACAAACCAGAACAAATACTTTTGTTGTGAATATAAATATTTTGCACATCACCTACACACTGTTGATGGTCAGTTTCATCTTTTTCCATGAACACATGACACATTAGCCACCGTCTCTCATTAAACGTGTTATGAAATGTTAATTGCCATAGCAAGTGTCCATTTCAGTGAATGTTGATTTGTAATGCACAGCAGATGTGAGTCCTAAAACAATGAACATCAGTAGGGTTTTAAAGTCATGTTACAGTAAAGGCGGCATCTGTACAGCAAATATGAAGCAACTCAGCTATATTTCAGAATAGGGAATTATTAATTTCTGATTATTGTGGTTATAAAAATGTTATCATAGTTTGAATTCTGAGATGAGAAACTTCAAGATTATCTTTGTTTAGTGGTGGCATTATACAGTTTGCGCATTATCGTTTTAGTGAACAAGTTGGCTACAATTTATTCATATTATGTCTTTCATATGTATCTGTTTAACTTATAGTGGATTGTTTTTATTATTGTTCATTCTTTAATTTTCTTTACATAATGATTCCTTTGCAGGGTTAGTGGTGTTTGGTGGAAGATCACGTGGTTTACAGGATTGAAACTCTATGTAACGCACTGCTGCCGTCCAGTGGCTGAAAGAAATAGAATATAATGAGCTTTTTGGGCTACTTCAATACATGTTGTCCTCCTTGGTTAGAAAAAGTTAACTTTGCCACGTCGGAGAAATAATTAAGTGGTTTTCACGTCGAGATCCGCTGAATAACCATCAACCGGGATTTACTGCCGGTAAACCGCCCACACAGCAGCGGAGAACAGGCGGATCATTGCGGCGTTCATAAGCCCATCTTAACCTCGTGATTCGTACGACAGTAGTGGTACACCTAACGCGAAGCCCTTTCAAGTGCCACTAAATCACAATAAAAGCAAATCGACCCATCGACGGATTGTTTTACACGGTGGCTATTGTTTTATTTTAGCAGTCAAATGACACATCGGCAGAATTTTCAACAACAAAAGAACAGAGTGGAGAAATACAACAACGACATGACACTTGAATAATACCTTCTTGGATTCATTCAGTTGCCATATTTAGCTGTTTCGCCCACATTCACCATGGTGTTACTGACTTTGGTAACATAACGTAACATGCATGCCGAGGGTCGGAAACGCGGTTACCATGGTAAATACTTGACTGTTGTTAGGTCGCTCATGTGTTCGACAGTAACCTGAAGGCAGCACAGCATTGCTTTACTTTACAACCCTCTCCAGCAAAAGTTACCTTTGGGGAGTAACGCGTTATTTTAACGTTTGCGCTGTAATGTATCCACTCGTTTAGACAACAGAGACTGAACTTGAGGACTTGGTGTTGTTTTGTTCGGCTCTTTTGTCAATGTGAGTTAAACAGAAATAGACCTCCACCTCAAATCTGGGAGACTGAGCCAATGGACAGCAGGCTGTTTGGGTACAGATGAGGCACGATGCTAGCTAGCAAGCTAACAAGCTACTAAGGTAAGAGCATAAAGCAATGGCATTAGGGGTTTTGTTCAACAAACTTTGTGTGCTTATGCGCAATGGGTTGTTTATTAATTGTACTGAACTCATTGATCATTTTAGAGATACGTATTTGGGAGCAATTAGTTAAAGGTTTGGGAAAAGCTCACGACTAAAGCGAGTTTCTAAACTTTGAGAAACTGTTCAAAGCCGAGGCCCAGCAGCTTATTGAAGCTCTGACTTAGCGGGTGGATGAATAAATACCACAAGGCAGCTTTATTCTTTACCCCAGAGATACTTCTTTTTTTAATAACGTTGCCTACCTACCCAGTAGTTTTACCTTTAGCATGGAGGTAAACCCTTGAAGGTTTCTTAGTTATTAAAACGTATGGCACCAAAGTCTGGGTTTATTTATTTATTCTTTCTTTCTACAATAAGCCTGGGTTTCATGGGCTGTCCTTGACCTCTTTATGGATGTGTCAGCTGTCTGTAAAAAGGGAACCAAAGCTTGACGGTGTACTGTAAAGTGTAGAAAGATATGACTGCAGAGAAGGTAGGAGCTTGCAACATCCTCTTTCAACAGAAATGCACAGCACCTTACTGACTGGAACAATGAAATTCAAGTTACAGGGTTAATTGATACTTCCGTGCACACGTTCACACTCAGTATTGTTACATGATGGTAGTTTAACAGTATAACCCCTTGATGAAGTTGACACATGATTTACAAAACGATTGATAAGAGACATATTGGAAATGTTAATGATGTTTTTAAAAATTTAAATCTCCATGAAGGGTTTCTCCAGGGCAGGAGTCCCATTAGTTTGTGATTTCTGTGCAGCGAAATATTTCTGCTGCCTACACATTCTTGAGCGTTGACCAGGGGGCAAGAGGACAGAAGTGGCTTAACCCCTGAAACATCAGTGGCCTGCTGTCATTACAAACTCATGCTGTGCAGCCAAACTTTGTTCAGACTCCTAGAAGTTTATTTTAACGTCTAGTGGAGAGCCTAAAGTTTCCAGAGATGCCAAATATGCCAGGTTACATTTTGGAGAAATTTGTATAAAAATGATGCACAACACGTCAATTCAAATATACATCACATATCAATTTGATGGTACAGCTGTAAAAGGAAAACCTCTTGGGTTTCAACATTTCACTCGGTGTGAACATCATATAGCCTCAATGAAAAGCTTGAACAAGCTTCTACAGAATAAACCCTTTAGTGCTGTCAGACAGTGTGGTACAATCTGAATTTTCCTATTTTAAAGAGGAGCTTTAGATACAAATGTTTCTCTCTGTGGGTGAAGTGGCGTTGATGTGTTACGCTTCACTCTCAGCCACAGTCTTGGGCTTGGCCACAGTTTAGAATAGAGCTTGATGTCCATGGTGGTGCACAAACATCTGATTCAGTAATCCACATCAGACACACCACTTCTGCACACTATCTCATTTGAGTGGGTTTTTTTTCCACGTCTTCATTATAGTCAATTAGAGCCTTTTAGCCAATGTAAAGCTTGAAGCTGGCTGCAGGCAGAGAGAGGAGGGAGGGAACCCAGCTGCTCCAAGAGCTGCTTTGTTTGCCTTTTTAAAGCTTTAGGATTTGTGGTACATTAGTGTCACTCTATAGCTCTTTTCTATGGCACCACCTTGATTTATGCATCATTACAGCAATGATCTATTAGCACCTGGTGAAAGAACCGAGCTGCAAAATATTAAGGGGGAAAAATGTGTGATCCCCGGGCAGCTGGTGGCTCTACACACTGGCAGCAGAAGTCTAGCCGTGCTCTTATAAAAGGACTCAAGAATATTTAAAGAATTTGTTTTGCCAGCTGCTGTGTTGCCTACACAAAAGCCCTCTCTCTGTCTCTTGGGGACTTCTGGTTTATATAAACTTCCCATGACATCCACCAACTGGCTACACTGGACGAGTTTCTGTGTAGAGGGAAGTTGTTTAACTTGTCTTCACATCAAGCATGTTGGACTTAACTGCACAGTTGTTGCAATTACATTATTGAAAGAGGAAAATTGTGGTAAAACTGTGTCCCGCTAAATTTCTTTGTGTGACTGCACTTCTCTTATGTCGGTGTGCAGACTGTTTGTGATGTTGCCATGCAGGTGCTGGTAGCTGGTGGGTGAAATCCCTCCCTTCAGCCTCTGCTTTCACCTACACTCAGTTGCCAGTTTATTAGGTACACCTGGCTAAAACTAATGCAGTGTGAAAAATAAACTTCTCACAACTTTCTAAAGGCAAACTACAGTTTGCTTACAGTTTCAAAACTTCAATTTCTTATAATCTATCGGCTAACATATACGTTGATACCGATTGATCTATCGGCCTGGCTAGTGCCTATATGTCAACTTGTCAGTGATTCGTGATAAGCCAATATTTGTCAGCTAAAATATTCCTTAAAACTTACTGTTAACCAAATAAATGCAGCATAATGCAAGAAATCAGAAATAATATTTGACTGCGTTGTCGATGCCAAACGTGACGGCATCTGTGAAATGTGCCAGTTGTGCTTCTCGCACTGTGAAACCTAAATGTAGAAGTTAGTGAGTCAAATATCTGCTGCTTCCGTCACTGTGGCTGCTGCTGTCTCAGTGCCGTGTCAATTGAGATCTCATTCTTGTATGTCTGGGAATTGCTGGACCTTTTTTCCAGAGTGTTTGAGTGCCGACATTCCTGGAAAGCCAAAATGAATATTGAGATTCAGAATGAATGTGAGCCATGCAGTTACAGAGCAGGTGCTGCCTCTGGGTCTCTTTAAATCATGCGGACTATCCCACAACCATGTGTTTCCCTCTTTTTAATTCAGGCAAAAATGGCAGGCCACAAGAGGGTGTTGTCTGGAGGAAGGAAAATAAGTGAAGTTTAGATGGTCTTTTTGCGAATCTAAGCTAGTAAATTTGTAAGTTCATAATTGATTGTCCATTTATACTGGTCCTTTGAACAACCAGGAGATGGCAGTAGAAGTGCACTGACAAGATAGTTGATCTTTGAACTGTCTGTTTTATTGTTGGCATGCAAGATAACAGGAGGAGGTCAAGAGAGTGTGAGACAGTCGTCAACAGTCAGTTATCAAGTCATATGCTCATCTATCCTGAAAGTGAGACATCTCACAAGTAGCTGAACAGTAAACGAGACACTAACTAGTGCTAAAAGTTGTTGGTTACTAACATCATGTGGATAAACTGACTAGGGCTGCAGCTAATGGATTTTTTCATTATTGATCAATCTGTCAAACACATTGTCAATTACCATAAAAATGTAAAGAAAATAGTAATTAAAAAAAGAAGTATCCAGATTGGAACGCGATGTCATCAAATTGCTTGTTTGCTCCAACAAGACCGTTCACAACCCAAAGATGTTCAATATACTGTACTATGGTATAACATAAAGAAAGGCAGGAAATCTTATTTGAGAAACTGGAATCGGCACGTTTTTGCTTAAAAACCTTGCACGATTAATTGATTACCAGAACTGTTGCCAGTTATTTTTCTTACGATCAACTAATCGACTACTCATTTCAGCTCTAAAACTGACATTATAGCTTAAGGGTTGGTGCTCATGTTTCTTGTGGGCTCTCGATCTTTGCCATACTGTCTTTTGTTTTTTCTAGTAGTAGTAGGGGTTTTGAAAAGGGACACGTGTGACGTTTCAGACAGGTTGCCACCATCACCCGTTTATTAGGACACTGATAAGAGGGTAAAGTGATGTATAATTTCTCAGTATCTTTGTCATTGTTGTTGACACAGTTTCTAACTCGGACGGGAGCAGTGAGTTATATGATACTGAGTAAGTGTTCAGCCCTCTCTCTGTATGTGGCCACTCCTCTTCAGCAGGCAGTGCTTTTTTAATGGGCAAGTCTCTCATTCCTGTCCAGACTCCACACAGATCGGGTTTTGTGCATTTCCATTCAAGTCGGGAATTCTGAGGGAAAGTTTTCACTCTTTGGATTTTGACAGTTTTTCTAAGTAAGTAGATTTTTCACATTGTGTCCAAATGGCAGTTTCTTGTACTGTATGCCTTTTTCTTTATTCATCCTGTGATATCTGGGTGAATTTGGATTAATGTGGAATGACTGTCATTGTGTTGATAGTATTTCTGAGTTAATCTTTTATATCGAGACATTTGTACTTTTACACATACTATGTCCATGTAGTGTGATTGTCTTATCTGTGATAATTAAACTGACACTTGACTTGAACTAATGGGAGGGGAAAATGCCAGCAAAACATTTAATTAGAAATATCTTACAGACTGCTCAGTATAATGTCAGTATCCCTATTCTATATTTTGACTGCGCTTCTACGGTTCATCAAAGTACTTAAGTAGTCTCGGTTCCCTCCCTTTAACACACAGCTCCATCCATGTGCGGTGGAGGATATGAGATCCTTCTGGTTTTTCAGGGGATTTCAGTGATTAGCACACCTTAAACTGGTGAGTGGCAATTTTAAAACTCAAAACACTCCATGACGTAAAACTGGACACCCCAGCTTGTCTGTACAGGTACAGGGTGTATTTCTGTGTATTGTTGGATAAAATTACCTAATATATAAAGTTCTGCATTAGATCAGCATTTTTTGCCAAATTTAATTCAATTCAGTTTTATTTATATAGCACCATAACATAACAAAGTTATCTCAGGGCATTCTTTCATATAGAGCAGGTATAGACCAACTCTTAATGTGGTAAAGTCCTTTTTGTGGTAATTAATAGTTGTTTGCCTAAAGCACCGGTGAAAGCTTGTAGATTGTGCTACCATTTCTGCAAAACCTTGCATACGTTTATATTTATTTTTCAAAATGTTCATCACTGTAGGGTGTTGCCATTTAAGTGTGCTGTACATATGCTCTTTCGCCTTAAATTAGTAAACACAGCAGTTGTTATCTGTGATTTTGGAGGAGTGAAGACTCCAGTCCCAGTCATATGAGCTGTGCGGAGGATGTGTCATGTTCAGGATACATTTTATGGCTGTTGCATGTTGTAGCTCATGACTTCACCTCATCTAGTTGTTCCTAAAATCAGTGACTGCTGGGAAACTTCCTACTGGGAGGTGAGGCCAACCTCCCCTGTGTGGTGGTATGCAACCGCAACCACATTCCTGTATTATCTTAGTTAATAATATAACCAACAAGTTTCCCTGTTTTTCTTTGACAGACACCAGCCAAATATATGGCTCATGCGTCCTGGGCCTCTTATCTAAAGTAATGAGATAATGACGATCATATGACATCAGAGACTAACAAACAGGCAGTGGCAAGAAACATCGTAGACTTGGTTACGTGTATGTGTATTCATGCTGTGGGAGACTATGACTACACCTGACTGTAAGGTCAATGAGGCAAGTCACACCTGAATCACTCAAGCAACAGGTCACAAGATTAAGTAATGGGCAGTCTTTGGAAAGCTTGTGTTAATGCTGTTTGGCCTTAGATTTGGTTTTGGATTTTTACTACCCATCTATTGCTTTTGTTTGTAACCTAATGACTCATTTTATATTCAGGTGTGTTTTTATGTTTCCCTACCCCTGAATGCACTCCCAGAGGCTGCAGGCTTAGACACTGCTGCCTTCTGGGCTAAATTGTCAGAGTGGAATGTTAAATATGTTTCACTCATTAAAATATGGACATTTGAGTTTTTCTTGATGGAATGTTCGGCTTTATGTTGCACCAAAAATTTTCCAAACGGATGTTCAGAAATGTGTAAGTTTTTCAGACCGTGCCACAAATGAACCCTGACTTTTATGAAATTCCGGTTGAAAATTGTGATGGGTGCTAAAACTGAAGTAATACTTTACAGGAAATGGTGAGCGTCGACATTATCAACTGAAGAGCAGCAACAGGAAGTAGATCTACTGACATGGAGGGCAACGGAGAGATCAGTGACACTGACAGCGGCATCATCCTTCATTCAGGTAAAACATTTTGTGTTTCATTGACAGCATTTTTGAAATCTGTAGTAGCACAACTTGAAGTCACAAACCTTTTTCGTGTTAAATAAAGCAATGCACATTCATTCAGTGTTCTTTAAGCACTACAGTTTCTCCATGTAGCACACACTAATGCCACTGATTGTCAAGGCTACTCCTTCATTCATTCTCAGGGTCTTCACGCTTGAAGTTAATATTGATACATTTGTGTGAGACGTGCACCCTTAATTTAAATTACACATGGATTTTAAAAAGCAAAGCACCAAGCTCTTTTGCCTGGTATTTGCTGGAGGCCCAAATCATTGTTGAAACTAAGTCCACACCTTAGTACAACTTACGGTAATCTTATCGCAGCACCTGCTTTCAAATGACCTCAAAAGCAAGACAAAAAAATAGTCAAATTTTAAGATTAATCAAAAAACATCAATGTGTATGTATCATCAACAGTCATGAATAATATGGCTTATTGACTCCTTTAGGTCCAGTTGTCTGTCATGTGATGTAGTTGTTATTTCTTCCTTTAACTGATCAACATCATAAATCGTCTCCTGCCAGAGTTTGCGTCTAATTGAAGGGCCGATATTAAATCGGTCACACCTGTGTCTTCACTGAGTATTCGGCAAAACAACATCCTTTCAGAGATTAACACAATCACAGCAGATTACATGGAGTTAACAACTACTTCTTGTTCTTAAATCATCAGCACACACCAGATTTAAATTGTTTTAGGTAGTAATCCAGCCAGTTGAAAACAAGTGGAAGTCATCTACTTTATTAAAGACAATAAGTGATGTGAAAACTCAGGCCTGGACTAAACGGACTAAAATGCACGTGGTCCATTGTGACCTGCTGCCAGATTAGTAGATTAATCCTGCACAACACGGAGGATGCATTGCAAACAATCCAGATTACAAGAGTTTTCATTGATCTCCTATAACACTGTCGGACTCACGATGGACAGTTTTTAAAAAGGGTCCAAATCGATGCTGCAGATTCAGAGATAGTCTTTTTTTTATTCCACACATTCTTCTTCCTTGTCAAAACCTGGTGCCTACATTATCTACAATGCAACTCCACTCAAATCTCTGTCAGAGATTCGGGTGTGTTATGTTAATAGTAGGTGTATCCCCAAGCCCCCAGGCAGTGTGCCTGGCTTCAAAGCCAATTTGACTTCTTAACTTGATAGAGGGATGTAGATATGAAGTCTATTGGCTTTTCCGCTCTCCGGAGCAGAAGGGGGTGGTAATGCACCTAGATGCCAACCGCCGAAGATGACATAGTGGCCAAATTGTGTAATTTACAACTTCCAGGTCCGTCACGTGATCCACACGGGCCCCAAGAGACTTTTTCCCACAGGCTAACGTTGTGAGAGACATCTGTAAATCAGCAGATAATGTTTTGTCCTAAAAGCTGTAAAATACATAAATAGCCGAATCCAGAGTTATAAAGTCGCTGCCATTCATATGATTGAGCCAGGGCTAAATGAAGCATTAGTGTGCTTACTCTATGCGCCACACAATGCAGAAGATCCTGGTAATTTTATACCCAGGAAGTCGAACTTTTTTTGGCTTCATGCGTCGTTGAGCAACTTTCATAGGAATGGACAGGACCCCACCTCTGACACCGTATCCAGTTCTCTTTATACATCCATGTGCATCCCTTCAGGCAGTTTATCAGACTTTGCAGCTCCCTCTGGATCCACACAAGGCTTTATAAAATGTTTTTCACATATGCAGGTGTTTTCCCTAAAACCTGTCAACTGACTTTGACGTTGAGTTCCCGATCATATATTCAGGAGAAAGTTCAGCCTTTTTACCATTTTTTTTTAATGGATTTGTGAATATTACAACTGAAACAATTAGTTTTATTAATTGATTATTTGATTTACAGGAAATTAACAAGCAATAAGGTTGGTAATTGTTCAACCCTTTATGCCTTTCTTTTTTTTTTTTTTAAGCAAAAATGGCAACAACAAATACAATTTTCAAGTTTTCTGTGATATTGAGCTGTCTATCTTTTTGTTTTGGACCATTGATCAAAGATAAGCAGTTTGAATATATCATGACCAAATGATTAATCAATTTTGCAGGTGCATCTTGCTCTTTGTATTTTGTAAGTCAATCTGTATTTTGTCACAAGATTTGGTCGCCTACATTATTCCCTCAGTCCCATACGGTAACAACACCATAGAATCAACAGCAAACTCTGGCACTCTTGTTTTTGCTATGCCCAGCAGTGCTTGCTCATTAGTTGTAGCCTTTCTGACATTCCTTGCACCTTAATTGAGCCACGTGATGTCTCTTCTATACAATGAAAAAGTGTCCATCTACAAAGAATAGCGGGATTGTCACTCTAGGAAGAGGAATTCTTCACCCTATTGTAGTGCTGTCACACTTTTTTCCTGTCGCACCTCAGACATCTGTCACTACCTGCAGGGATTCTGTTAATAATCTCTGAAGGTATGTGGTGGTCAATGCATTTTGCCTGAAGCCACTCCCACAGCCATGAAACTAATGTCATTAGTCACCAAGGCTACAGACAGCACCAGTCGAACACTCGCACATATTGGCTATAGTTACCAAGATCCTGTCACTCATTCTGCATTCCACCAAAGATAACGATAAAACCAAAAGTTGCGTTCTGTTGAATGCAGACATTGTGTCGTCTGCAGTGTCCCCATATCGTCACTGTGTTCCCAATTCATACTTAAACACCTTTCAGTATAGTGCAACGGATTTCAATGGCACCAAAACCAACAATCTCCAAAATGGCCACAGAGCTGAGTCAACATCTCTGCAACAATGTCAACAAAAACTGAACATGATAAGCTCCATAAAAGGTAGCATTTACTGCAGGCCTTCTGTATTGAATTTTATAAGATTCAGTTAGGTGTACCCATTAAACAGCCTGCTCTGTGTATGTACTGCTTATGTATATATGCTTTTGTGTCCAAACATTTGGTCCACTAATCAATCAGTCCGTTGACAGAAAATTCCTCCATGACTGTTTGCTTCTATATTTAATAAATAAATGGTTAATCAATAATCAAGTGAAAATTATTCGTAAATATTTGCAGGTTCCACCTTCTGAGCATTTGCTGCTTTTCCTTGTCTTCTATCATTAATATCATCGATTACCTTTGGGATTCAGACTATTAAACTAAAGAAGCTATTCATTTGACATTTCTATTGGGCTCTAGGAACTTGTGAAAGGCACTTCACATATTTTTACATTTATGGACTAAATGATACTGAAAGTAATAATTAGTTCAGTTAATTCGGGTTTTATTTAGAGCCAAATCATAACAAAGTTATCTCAGGGCACTTTTTCATATAGAGCAGGTCTAGACTGACTCTTTATTTACATGAGGGGGGGGGGTTGAAGTCCCAGTTTGCTCTTACTGATTTTTATGTATTTCCCTTTGAAATGAAATGTGACAGTAAGTTTTGGCTTTACTTAGTCATTTGTAAGTTTTATTTCTATTTATTTAACTTATGAGTACTGAATTGAAAATGTCTAACAGTCACACTTCAGTCACATGAGTCCATATGCTTCTTTCCTGTTGCATTTCGCAGGCTCTGACAGCCCAACAACACATACGAAGGATGTGACCACACACACACGGGCCATGAAGCTCAAGCACCAAGCTCTCCAAGACCGACTGGAGCTGTGCATACTGGAGCTGAAGAACCTCTGCATCCGAGAAGCTGTAAGTAATAGCAATCTACAAGTCAACCGTTTTAAATCCTAATGAGGCGGCATTGAAACAAAAAGACATTGAAAACATGTTCCAGAACAAATGAGTCACAATCATGATAATATAAGCTCATTAAAATCTTAATAAAGGCTTTATTAGACCTAGGCAATTGTTACGTAAGTAGGCAAGCTGTGACCAAATGTACTAGTCATACTGCATATGATTCAGCACCTGTTATAAAAGATTAAATAGGTGGAGCAGTTTAGCACAGGATGTTTGATGACACATTAACAAAATAGATGTTTGTCCATGTCTGCACTATTGTGGATGGATAAGAGAGCCAGCAGATTAATACCAGGTCATGGGACATTCATAGGGTTTTTTGCAAAGATTTGCTATGTTGGACAGCAGATTCAGCAGGATCGAATTTCAGCAGTTCAAAAACATTGATTTGTGTGTTCATGGATGTCCAATAAAATGGATGCATTTTAAACTTGTCTGCATTAGCTTCAACATGGCCTGATGTTCCACTCAGCAACTCCACTGAGAGGAAACAAAAGGTCTTTTAATCTATCCTCTTGTCCTTTGTGACATTATTTTGGCTCTTACCGCCGAGCAGAATACAAACATCATCCCTTTCCTTTCAGGCGCATTGTGTCGTGAAGTTAGACCACGCAATGTGGCTGCAGTGAGGTTTTTTGTATGTATCATAGCTTTTGAAGAGGTATCTTGGTGGTTCAGTTGGCCAAAGCAATTTCAATGTTCCCATAACTGAACTGCCTGGATTTGAATCCAGCATGAGGCTTTTGTCACATGTCATCCCTTTTTTTTTTTCAATCTGTTCTGCCTCTCTCTTCTCTCTGCACTGTGAGTTATCAAATAAAGACTAAAAGTTGCCACATTAAGTTATTACAAAACTGGACACATACTCATTTGGGAGTACCTCTACCATGCATTGTTGCTCCAGGGTAAAATCCCAGGACTGATCATTCTTTCCTGTTGACACTTGGGCTGGGCACTCCTGTTGGGACATGCTTAGATGAACTAATGGAAGCATGATGCCTCTTCCAACTCTGTGACAAAAGAACATGTAATCTCATTTGCCGTAGTTACGTTTTTGTCTGTCTGTAACGGTGGCAGTCTAGGAGTGACTCAAAGTAACAGTGTTTTTATGACTGTTCTTTAATGAAGTCAGCAACATGACATGACAGTGCACTGTGCTTGGTTTGGACACAGATACTCGATCCAGTGAGAAAGTGAGACCCAAAGAATGTGTTGTGAGAGGAAATCTCTGCAAATGCAGAATTGTGCAACAGATTCCCTGAACCTATATGCCTCAACATGTAAGGAGAGCAGAATAAGATACTGATGATGATTTGAAAACTGCTGCAGATCTGGTTGAACAAACTCTGAAGAGATGTGTGTGTCTTTTATTTGAACAACTAAACTGAAAGGATTTATTATAGTTTAAAAAGATATCTTTATTTATGAACCAAGCCAGGAAGTTCAAATGTTGCTTTGTGGACCATTGGATTTGTGATATTTTGTGTGTCATTTAGGAGTTGACAGGCCGGCTGTCGGATGATTACCCTCTGCTGCCAGGAGAGAAGCCTCCACAGATTCGCAGACGTATTGGAGCTGCATTTAAACTTGATGAACAAAGCTTCCCCCGAGGAGCAGAGGTATGATCAGCATTTAGAGACTGCAAGACTGAACAATGCCATTTTTAAATGATGTGTAACCCTCAAGGACATATAATGTTTCACAAGTCACACTGTTGTCTGTCTCTTGTCACCCTGCCGTGACTTTTACAGGAGTCAGAACTGAGTTTAGTGGATGCTCAGTTAGCACTTCAAATGAAGATATTCCAGGCGGCGCGCAAGCTCTGCAAGGAGGTTCACCCAAGTAAGGCTGTCAAAAAGAGCCGGTTACAGCAATGCGGGAGAGAGGAGAAAAAACTCAAACGGCTACAGGAGACGGCCTTTCAGCTGCAACTGGAGCACGGCCGATCATCACCACTCCCTGCTTTTAATATTGCGCAACAAGGTGAGAGGCAGGGTTAGGCTGGAAGATAGTTCGCTGCAAAATGCCTTTCATAATCGTCTTTAGGGATCGATTTTCACTTTATAACTTATCGAAATTGAACAGTCCTTGCATTTTTATAGATTTGTAGCAATGTGTCATCTCATGCTTCAGATATATGAAAGTGTTTTGTCTGTTGCTGTTTTTCAGATCTGGGCACATCTGATGACAGCTCTCTGTCTGATTCTGTAGTGCAAGATGAAGGTAAGACTTACCTTGACCCAACTTCTACAAGTGGAGAAGCTGTTTTTTGTTTTTTTCAATCTAGTGTTGAGAGTTAGAGGAGCAAGACCATCCATTTGTAGTTTAAAAGTAGCTAAATGTTTTGCCACACAACCAGTTAACCCATAAAACACGTGGGAATGTGAGTCCAGAAAGTATTTAACTTGAATACGGCAGTTTCCTCCTTAATAAAAGATGCTTCCTCAAAGAATACATAAAGAATATATGGAGGAGGTGCATGTTTATCAACATGCAATAACTCACTGCATCCTACATTATATTTCTAATTTTTGTATTTCTCTAGAAGTGACAAGCCAGTCGTCACAGTTGTCCTCAGGACTCCCTTATCCAGGAGACACCGATCCTTCCCAGCTTCCCCCTGTGTCCTCACAGTCCTTCATAGACGGCTCCTACACGCCTCCATCTGTGGCTCCGCAGTCCCTGCCGCTGACCCCAAGCCAGTCTCCCCACCCAAGCCTTGACTCTAAACTGAGTTTGAACTCAAGCCCTGCATATGACCCTCCGCCCATCGAGCACTCCCCGTGGACAGAGTCCAGTCTCGACCAACCATACCAGAAAAGCAAGAAGTCACGCTCCTCCAGCAAGACGAGGTAACGCAGACCATCCATCATGACTCCTTTCCTGTTCATCAAGTTCTTAGTTTTTGAAAAGCAAATGAGTGGGTGAACAAGCGGGTTAAATGGTCCTGGCTTGATTCTTTGGAAAACACTGGGAAAAAAACAAGTTGATGGAAGTGAATATTAATGCTCCACTTCTGTCTTTAATAAAAAATTGTGCATCCTCACATAACTGTTGTTATCCATCAAGGCTATGTTTGATCTGCTTGGCCTGCATTGTATTTCCTTGTTGGAAGTGTTTGTTGATGGTGAAAACAACATGTAGAAGGATGAAGACGCTTTTCCTTTTAAATAATGCTGGATAAAATAGCTCATCTAGCAAAGTAATTTCTAGTGCAAACCCTCTTGTTCTCGCTTGCCTGTATTATGATGTTCATGAATGTGCAACACTGACATCTGGTTTCGAACCGGTGCTACAACAGTCAGTGGGAAGAGCCAACACACAACTAGAAATCCTACTGGTTAATAATGACTCTGTCGATTGCTGTAATAAAAAAAAAATACAATATACATACAATCACTAATGACGACAGCCAAATCCTTTATACTCCTCTTCATTCGTGAAGTTAGCTTCACATCCTTTAATCGTTGGGATTTCTGCTGTTGATGTCTGTCTGAACAAAGCCTGGATACTCAAGTAATTCAGATTTTCAGAAATATAACTTATATTTCTTGTGTTGCCATTTTGCCTGTTCAGCAGTCCAGCCAAAACCGAATTGTTGCCACCATTGGAGGCTTGCTTAGCACAATCTGCTCTGCCACTGCAACTCTCCCATCTGAGGTTGAGCCGCACCCAGTCCAACAGCATGCCTTCCACACCAGAGATGCGTGTGCACAGACAGCTCTCCCTCAGGTAGCCGTGACTGAAATGCATCTACAGTACTGTATGTCAGCAGCACATCTATGTTGTCTGTGATTAACTGCAAATCGCAGTGATATAATCAGCACAAATTTACACATATAGTTATTTATACAAAAATCAGGGACTGTGAGATTTACAGTACATATTTTAAAAGTTGAGTTTGTTTTAATGTAACAGCATATCTTGTATGGTTTGCACAGGATATCCAACCCTGAACCTTCATTTGAAAAGGACCGTGGTCGCACCCGAGGTCCAAGGAGGCGACTGACAGAATTCTCCATAACTTTACCAGAGACTCCTTCCCCTACGGTGAATTATGGAAAGCATGCTAGCTCTGAGGATAGCAACTCTGAATACTCGTTTACATCTTACAACAGCTCACCATGTCAGGAGTTGCCCTGTGATTCACCAAAACAGTATCAGTCTTCATTTACACATTCTGGCCCAGTTGGCAGCTATGGACCTCAAGCTTTCCCACGCACTGCCTTTTACCATAACCCCAGGAACCAGTCCAGCCCCAGTTTTTACAAAGCCTACTACAATGAAGAAATGGTCTACCCACCTGATCTGGACTTGGCACGGGGCTATTATACCCAGCAGGCTCCCTGTCCTTCCAACAGATATGAATATCGGTATAAAGACGCTGCTGTGCCCCACCAGAGAGTGCAGAGGCCTCTACCTCCTGATATCAGACGCTCCCCCTCCCCAGCTCAGTGGGACCATCCACACTACCGTGCCAGTGGTCTCCCACAACAGGTAGTGAATGAACAGCTCAAGTCGTGGCATCGGCGCAGTCAGTTCAAAGCCCCCAGGTCCCGTTCTCTCGACAGACAGGGAGCAGTCAGAGTTAAGAACATGTCGGCTCGGGAGTTGACCAGCTATCAAAATCAGAAGTACCATGAACAGGTAAGCAGACACAAGTATTTTGATTAATCTAACAGTCAACATTACAGTTTGTCTGCCAAAATCACTGCAACAAGTCTTAAATAATTATTTGATTAGTAGTTATAGGCAGGAAATTATTTTTACGCTGACTACAATGCATTATTTTGTCATCACATTCTCACAATTTATCTGCCCAAAGTTACTTCTTAATAAATGGAATTATACATACAGCTCGTTACATGCCAAAGCTGCTGGAAAATAAAATAAATTTAGTATTAAGTGGTATTTATGAAATTGTTTGCCTGTTAGAAACCTGCTATTTTTAATTCAATTTTATTTATATAGAGCTATATCATAACAGAGTTATCTCGTAGCACTTGTTAATATACAGCAAGTCTAAACCAACTCTATATGTAAAGAGCCAACATTTCCACCAAGAGCAAGCGCTAGGCGACAGTGGCAAGAAAAAACTGCCTTTTAACAGGCAGAAACTTTCCATGCTTCAGACTTGATAAAGATGTAGAGCAACAACTCCTCTACATCTCTGCTCAGCTTAAGGCAGTGATTAAAAAAAACCTAAAGTCAATCATCATTTATCTTTTCTCCAGATATTGTAGAAGAGATTTCTGCCATGTGGACAATTCTTTGGTAGGTGTGAAAATGGCATTGAAAATAAGAGATAAGAAACATGTAGACTGTATTTTAACATTTGAAGTTTCATATTTAGGATAACATACGTATTTCTGTTTATTGCTTCAATTTATTCAGACATAGATTTAGATGTATCATGTGTCATTATACACTGCTCAGCCATAACATTCAGACAGCATGGGCACCCTGAGCCTCCCCCCGGATGCCATTGAGATAATTAATGAATTTCACTTCCCTTGTCAGTGCTCATGAAGTTATGGCTGAACGGTATATACCGTCACATGTTGATTGTGGTTCTAAAAGTATTTAGCTTTTTTTTTTCTGTTGCTAACTTTCAGGTTATCCAAAGAACTGCAGATGACACTCAAGGGCACTGGGTTGTAGACGATGGCTCTCACTTTGTAAGCCAAGTGTAAACCAATGCCACCTGAACTTCAAACTGAACGTGTTAACTCCAGAGGCTGCAACCAAGTTAATTCCCAATTAATCAAAGTGAATTTTTATGTGCCCATAAAGAATTACTTTTGTCATGATTCCTAAATACCATAGTTTGTATTTGGGCATACAGAAGGAGGATGAAAAAACTGGAACATCTTACATTATAATACAATCTAATATAACAGTAATTCAAACTACAGCCTGTAAAGTTACTATAAAGTTGAAACAAACACCTCTGTCACAGTAAAGCTGATTGCAGCAGCTGTTGTATTGGATTTGGAACTGCTTTTTTTTTGCCCACTCTCTGTATGACAGTTACAAATGAAGCATTGAACCGAATACTTGTTAAATGTTGTGAATTGAAAGGGCATAAATACTTTTTATTACTGAGCGCTGTTTAACCAGGTGAAGCCATGAATCTGCTGCCATCTGAAAACTGGTCATTCAGTCTCTCAAAAAACAGATCTTATCATCAGAGTTTCTGTGCCATTAAATACGGGGTTATTTTGATAGGCGGAGTAATTATAAATTAAATGGTAATTGGCAGCAAAGTGGTTGGAGATGGCAACACAGAAATAGCCACCAGAATTGCACATTGTAATTACAGTATAACAAATGTGAATGTTTTTAAAATACCTTTTCTCATGTAACTTCCAATTAAACCATTGTTGAAATTTATCTCAAATCAGTTATGATTTATTGGGGGGGGAAAGTCGCATGTAAAGTCGTGAGGTAAATTGCTTTAGGTACTTGACACAAATTTGTGAATTTGAGTTAACTTTTTGCAGTTTGGTAGATGGGGAATAAAGTGTTAATTTTCACCTAGCTGTATGAAGGAAATTAATTCATTGTAAAATAATGTAAATGATCAACATGTCCTTCTTATAGATACATTTTGTGTATAATGTTGCCTTGATAAGGTCACCATGTTAATGAACTTGAGCTGCTTAAATTTAAGATTTGTCAAAATTGTCTTGTTTTATACTTACATGATGTGTTTGTGGCTGTGCCAGTTAACTTGAATTACTAACAAACTTAATCAACTATCTGAAACCATATATTAACTTACTCACATGACATGTAAAGTAGCAAATTAAGACAAAAGCAGAGTCTTGATGCTTGGCAGCTATTAACGTGTTAGATTAGAATTTAAATGTCCTGAGCTTTAACTGAATCTTTATCGGTGTCTGTGTTGTGCACAAGTGTTGGATCACTAACCTTTAGGCCAGAACCAATATAATTTTAACTCTTGATATGAACATTGTCAATATATGATTCACAAGCAAGTCTCCCAAACAAACAAGCTTTTGATGATAGATTATTTGAGAATTAGAGCAAAAGATTACTCCAAATTCATCGATGGTTACACGCTGACTGGTCTCTCGCAGTGATCTATTTACAGTATGTGTTAATTTATTGTGATTTGCACCATTGGACCCTTGGAAAAGTATGACTTGAAATAAAAGAAGACATGAACCTGAGTTTGCAAAATCCAGCAGCAGTAAAGACTGTCTAGTGTGTTTAAAAACAAAAAAAACAATCATGTTACCTTGTGTGCCTCTTTTTTATTGTCTTTTTTATTTATCAGATAAAGTAGTTCAAGTGGGCCTAATAATGTTATGTTGCTGTTTAAAAATAAAATCCTGTGAAAATGTTTTCCCTGTGGAAGAAAATAAAGAGTAATGTTTGCATAGTGTTGAGTTTCATTTACTTGCATCATGTACTGTTTTTCCAATGTCAGAGCCCGTGTATAGGCCCAGGTGTAAAGAAAAACATTAATGATGGCTGTATTGCATTTAGCTTCATCAGTGTCAGGGTCCTGGTATTGTACATGCTGGTTGAGTGTCACACTCGTGACTTACTGGCCTGTAAAAAGGCCCATTGTTTCTGCTCAGTTTTAATATTGGTATCGCTACCTGGTTTTGCAATGTGTGCACAGATGAGAGGTGTGTAACTAATGAAGGTGATTATTAAAAAAAAAAAGGCTTAATGGAAGTAAGGCTTTGTTCCAGAAAGTGTAAGTTTATAATCAGAGCAGCCATCTGTCATGACAGGCTGTGAGAATAGAGGCTTTTATCCAACCCCATGTGGTTTTCTCATTTTCTGCTTTGTTGAGCCCCATGCGTCAGCCTATTTTCTGTTTTTGTCACTTTCACTGAATTATATCACCAAGCTACTCACTGAATTGAGAAGTTAACTCTGCACACTACAGTATTTCTGACCACATTGCATTTGAAATAGATTTGATGAAGAAATCATCACACTGGGCTTCCTGCCTCTGAAATGTATGGTATGAAATACCTTCTAAACAGAAACACTGCTGTATCTGTGATGCATGTATAATATATTTAAATGCACAATACTTGAATTGAACTGAACCTGCATTTTGATATGATTACGATATGCATTTCTATTTTACAGTAATTCCGTATTTACATGTTCTAAATCCTTTTCAAATACATTAAGAAATTGTCTTCGGGTAAATATGTGCTTTTATTTTGATAAGGGACAGGAAATGGGTTTACGGAAGAGATATCAACTTCCGGAAAGGATTGTGTTTCGCATATCGTTAAATAATTCACCTTCTTGGGTTGAAGGCTACCTTGTCAGGTAATTTATGTCCATTTGATTTAATTGCTATATGAAATATCGGTACGTTGTGCTATCCAGATAGTGTTATATGTTGCTGTCGTCGTAAAGACTCCTGTCTTCGTGCTAGCAAGTTAATTCACAGAAGAGTGTCGCCCGCTCGACTGGTTAGCGACACTCAGTGCTAGCTTAAAGGTAATGTTAGCAAGCTGATAAATGAGCGATCCGTGACCTGCTAACTTAAAGAAACGTGTCAGTGCTCGTTAAATTTTAATTCTGCTCCTTGTTATCAAGTGTACCAAACCGTAGAGGTGCGATGGATGTACGTTAAATCGTCCGTATCTTGCGGTTGTTTACATTTTGTACTCCGTCTGACGCTGTGCTAATCAACATCCGTGTGCCTTTGCTAAGCAGTAACTTGGCTAAACGTTTTGTTTGTTTCAGCCTCAGCTCTATATTAGATGTCAGTATTCTGTCATGTATCGGGAGTATTGTCCTGCTGTAATTGTCGGCCGAGCAGTTTTGCTGGTGGCATAGATGTAGATACGTTTCGCCGCTCCTTTGTTCTCTTGTTGTGAATGTCTGATCGATGGATTTAATCTGAGACCTAGATTAATCACCAGCCATTTTAAATCAGGAAATGGATCAGTGTTAAGTAATCAGCAATAGCCGTCCAATACTACATCACCTTACTGGACTATATATTACAGTGTAATTTACACATTGTACAATAGCATGTACGTAATATCCTTTCATTGTTATGAGGCTATGTAGAGAGTACTGTACATTTACTGTATCCATCAGTACATTCACGTAAAACAATCTATGTATCCACAGCAAGCTATTATCAGTCATGGACCAATAGCCAGTGACTAATGTGTTTATTGTGGCTGAAACCAATAATAATCTTTTTTTATTATTAAAAATCTAATTGTTGTAAACTTGTCTGTGACAATATAACCTAAAAATCCCACGTTTATTTTTTTAAATATGTAGGTTAATTAACATCAGACCTTCTGACAAGCATTTATAGGCTATAGAAAAAACATTAGAAGAACTGACCTTAAAAGCACTGTGGGTTTTCCCATATTTAGATCTGATCCCCTTACAGAACCAGGTTTAGGTGGAAATTCTGGTCTGCAGCTTTTATTAAAAAAAATAAAAGCTGCAGACCAGAATTTGATTTTTAATAATAAAGAAAGATTATTATCGGTTTCAGCCACAATAAACACATTGGTCACTGGCTATTGGTACTGTATTTACCAAACACAGTAACAATCTGACCTGTATAAAGATACTGTTTGTTTTCCACCTCTTGTCTGTATACAATAGCAATCATGCTTATGTTTGCGTATCTTTCTTTAGCTCTATATCTATATTTGTGTCTTTCTGTAAATGTGTGCTCTGCAGTGCAGTCAAATTTCTTGTATTTGTCAACATACTCGGTAAAGCTGGTTGTGATTCTGGATGCCCAGGAGGAAATTGAAGTGTACCATCTGAAGCAGAATACAGAGACTGTGGTCGGATCATCAGGCAGTCTCCCTATGTCAGGCCGAAACGGGTCTGCAAGTGATGCAGACTGCCGGATCTCTGAGGACTGCCATGTCCCAGATGTTGAGCTGATGGAGCTGGGGCCACTGCTGGAGGAGGCAGGGGGGCGACAGGCAGCATCAAAAGGCATCCATTCTGAGGTAGGAGAAACGGAAGAAAAACATTTCCAGAGAAAAGTTGTTGTGGCTCAGAAACTTAAGTATTCTCTTGTGATCTCTTTAAAGGGAGCCGCAATGCTTGCTGACGAGGAAGAGGAGGATGATGAGGTGGGAGAGGTCCTGACCTTGCCACTTCAGGCTCACCATGCCATGGAGAAGATGGAGGAGTTCGTACACAAAGTAAAAACGTCTTCTCAATTATTAAACACAAAATGTATATGGACACCAATCCAGATCAAAACTTTATGCTTTCAGACTGAGGCAAGGAACTAAAATGAACCTGTTTGGGAGGGTTTCTATAATAACAAGTATTAATATAGTTAGTATAAATGATGGTCCTTTACACAATAAATTAATCTCTTCTCAATCTAAATCTCTAAATTGATTGTGATTGTTAAATATTGGTTGGCAAACATTCAAATGCAACAGAATAAGGAAAGTAAAAGATCTTATGACATTGCACAACATTACCCTTAAATTGAGCCAGTTCTAGATCTGGATGAGCAACCAGGGATTAACCTGTGACTGCTCTGTGTAGTTTGAGTGAGTCGTGTCGTTATAGTTTTACGATTCCTCGTCAGACACGGGACACCAAGGCCCCATGGGAGACAAACGTCTTGAGGAAATGCTATTTTATTTGTCAGTAAATCAGCATTAAAACACATACAGATATTGAGAGGAACCCTGATCAAAAAGGTCTGGCCAACTTAATGCTAAGACAACTACTCGTAACACAAAATACATTGTCAACTTTACTTAAATATCAATAAAGATTATCAGCATTTCATCTCTTTAGATATTTAAACTGCATGTAAAGTAATTGTCTGTTGAAAAATATTAGTCTTTGCATCAACCTCTCAGCCGTTCAGTTGTAGACCCATATAGGATTTGTCAGTGTATGTGTCTGTGAGTGAAAGCTATTGTTGCTTTTCAGGTTTGGGAGGGGCGCTGGAGGGTCATCCCTTTTCACGTCCTGCCTGAGTGGCTAAAGGACAACGATTACCTCCTGCATGGACATCGGCCCCCTATGCCCTCTTTCCGGGCCTGCTTTGGAAGCATCTTCAGAATTCACACTGAG
The DNA here is from genome assembly GCA_036023855.1 of Gadopsis marmoratus. Lineage (NCBI taxonomy): Eukaryota > Metazoa > Chordata > Actinopteri > Centrarchiformes > Percichthyidae > Gadopsis > Gadopsis marmoratus. The sequence goes on along the minus strand of JAVQJF010010060.1, from coordinate 19,727 downwards.
ACAGGAAACATCTGGACTCACCTGTTAGGTGAGAGTAAAAATTCCTTGCGTAACATTCCTAAAATTGTTGAACATAGGATTTTAGCGGCAGACTTAAATTTAGTTTACAACCAGACATGTTAGCTTAATAACATATGTTTTAACTGTATAACCCTGGATAGCTCTGTTCTCTGCGCCTGTCAGCTATTTGTAAAACTGACCTATTTTTTCCCCTCAGGGCTGATCTTGTTCATTTGTCTGGGCACGTTAACCATGCTGCGGCCTAACATGTATTTTATGGCCCCGCTGCAAGAGAAAGTGGTGTTCGGCATGTTCTTCCTGGGAGCTGTGCTCTGCCTCAGCTTCTCCTGGCTTTTCCATACCGTCTACTGCCACTCTGAGAAAGTGTCTCGCACCTTCTCCAAGTAAGGCCTCCTCCTGTCAAACACTGTTTCTCACATCCTTGTGTCTTAAAGGAATAATTTGTAACTTTCAAAGTTATTTCCTATGTTTGACTTGCTGCTCTTGGAGTTCGCAGGTTTTTTAATTTCAGACATCGATGTTTCTTCATACTGCACATGTTCGCCACCTAGAGTTCAGTGATGTTAAACCCAGAAAATGGTCCATAGTTCAGCCAAGACTAACATGAGGCTACAGCGATCTGCATTAGTGAATTGGATTTATTTTGAGAACTTACTGTATCGTTGTTGTGTAATTGTTGCAGTAATCAAAAGACAAATGAGCATAAATTAAAACTACTAGCATTAGGACGGACATATGTATGTGTTTAGAAACATTAGAAAACATCAGCTTTCTTGCATCTGGCAGATCTTCCAGCCAAACACCCATCTGTTGTCTCTGTGTCGCCCCCTCTCTTCAGGCTTGACTACTCGGGCATTGCCCTCCTGATCATGGGCTCCTTCGTGCCCTGGCTGTACTACTCGTTCTATTGTTCCCCTCAGCCTCGACTTATCTACCTCACCATTGTATGTGTTCTCGGCATTGCCGCCATCATAGTGGCCCAATGGGACCGGTTCTCTACACCTCGTCACAGACCTACAAGAGCAGGTACTTACCAGTTGAGGATAATATGCGCTTTTCAGATACTGTGTTTTTTTCTCTGTAGCTTTATGCAGCTGTTTGCTTTGGGTCAAAATTGTAGTTCCATCACATTGATTCACATCCAATTCTCCTCTTAGGTGTGTTCATGGGTCTTGGACTAAGCGGCATTGTCCCCACCATGCATTTCACCATCGAGGAGGGCTTTGTTAAGGCCACTACCGTTGGCCAGATGGGTTGGTTCTACCTGATGGGGGCCATGTATATCACTGGTGCTGGTCTGTATGCAGCCAGGATCCCTGAACGCTATTTTCCTGGCAAGTGTGACATCTGGGTACGTATTTGATGTGTTTACATAACAGAACTTAAGAAAGTAGGGTGCTCAGTTGCGCAAACAGTATAGTACATAAGGTGTTTTTTCCCTAAAAAAGAAGAACATTGATTTATTATTATGTAATTCTTCAGTCACCACAATGAAGGGGGAAATCTGCCATGTTTAGACATTTTTACTTGACTGCATTGTATTGATGGTCACAATACAGCTTTTATACAGCTCTGGAAAAAATTAAGAGACCACTGCATAATGATCAGTTCTCTGGTTTTACTATTTATAGGTATGTGTTTGAGTAAAACAACATTAAAATATTTTTTACAGATTTGTTTTGTTGGGACATCACATCATATTTACATTGCATCTGAAAAGACCAACATGTCCAGTTTATTATGACCTTTTTCAATACTCTGTGATTTGGATGCATTTTGATCAGTACCAAAAAGATATGGAGGTTCAATTCACATCCCTGGTGACAGTCACTGACTGAAGACTGAAGACTTCACAAGACTGAAATCTTAAATTACAGCTCCCTATAGAGTACACAAGTATTAGGGAATAAAGAATGAGTGAACAAGACTATAGAGAACGCATGTGTTTTGCTTTCTTTTGTCTGATCAAACACATGCAAATGATAATGAATGAAACTGATACTTGATACATCTCTTTCACTCCCTCTAGTTCCATTCTCATCAGATTTTCCATGTCCTGGTCGTGGCAGCAGCGTTCATCCATTTCTACGGGGTTTCCAACCTGCAGGAGTTCCGCTACGGCCTCGAGGGAGGATGCACAGATGACACTCTACTCTGAGAGGCCTGACTGTGACTTACTCATCCTTTTCTTTATAGTCCCACAAACACCACAAAACACACACACACACACACACACACACACACACACACACACAAACACACACAAGTAAAATGCTGCTGGAATTCAATATAGTCACTTATTGCTCCTTCTGTACTTCTGATTTGCTAACATCTTGTTTGGGTTTTGGTGGTCTCTCTGTTTGGCTCTTTTTTTGCTCCAATAAAGTAGCATTAACTAGCCATTGAACTCCGGAGGGAATTTTCAACAGGCACTACTTCAATACTTATGAAGCTTGAAGTCATTTTCAAGCAAGGTCAAAATGGGATTTGAGCCCAAATCATATATTCGTATAAGTGATGGTTACTTCTTAGAAGCTCACTAGTACCCCAACCTCTCCATATTCTGTTACCACTGCACAAAGCATACAGAGAGTATTATTTGTGCTGTGGCAGAGGGCACTTACTGTAAACTACTCCTTTCCTCCATTCCTGTTCTCATGCAGTTTAGAGGATGAATTTACTGTCCACCAGGACAGCACAGAACCAGTGTAGTTGCTCGGCGGCCTGTACACGTATTTGAATGAGGAAGATACACACATAGTGTGCATAGATGTCACCCATGCCCGCTCTGCAATAAAATGTGAACTGTACTCTGAAGGCCCAGTGAATACTCTCTAATCCCAATGAAACAAAAAACAACTCCCATAAATACAATCTATAGTTGTGTTTGAGTTACACATAATGCTGATTTAGAGTTCTTCCGAAAATGACGGGGTTTGATACATAAACAAATTTCTCTTTTTGAACTGCATAGTGAAATTTTCAGAAGTTCCTTTGCATGTTGATGCATTGTTTTAATTGACAAAAGTCCCAAACAAATGACTTTCAAATGACATAATGGCACAGAAAAGCTGCAAAAATATATAAACTCACTTCAGATTAGATTAAGATGCTTAATATGTTGAAGTTGGAAGAACTCCCCCTGCCATCATTTTTCAGTGAGACAACACATCATTGATTCATTGGTGGAGTAATAGTTCCTGGGCTACGCACAATGTACAGATCTGGATAGGTCAAATTGTGTTTTTGTCAGCTAGCATTTCTTTTGTGCTAGATTTCAGATGCAATGACAGGTGTAAATATCAAATGCACCTTAGTGTATACAATTAAATTCAAAACTTTAAATCACCATATGGGGTTTAAAATGTGTTATGTATGATTGATATAAACGTTTAGTATTCCTGTGCCTTAGGCCAATGGAAATGTTTTTAAATAAAACGGCCTATCTTAACAGTCAAGGGAGCTTCAAGGATTTCCAGATGTTGACTTTTCTTGTTTTCCTTGCCATATATACAATCGAATCATTATTGAACATACAACTCCATTGATAGGTTGTATCAACTGCTGTTTAAAACTCCTTTTTCTAGATCAACTTATTCAAGCTTTATTACGAAGACTAAAACGATGTGTATTCTTGACTTTGTGTAATGTCCTGTGTAGAAAGTGATAAATCATACATTTCACTGAAATGTAAACATAAATATTTATTAATGGTAATCTTGGAAAATTATTGTAATATTATAAAAAAAAAATTCCACATGTACATGGTGTCCACTTGTCTCCAATTCATGTTCACGGTTGCGGCAATACAAGCAGATCATCAGCAATATTGACAACATGATTCATGGTTATCACGTGTCTCTTACCATACACAATTGTGTTTACAAAATAGTATTTTAAACAGTGTTCTATCTTTAAAACCATTTGAATTGATTATAGTTACCATGTTTTGAGCACATTAACTTTGGCTATGCAACAGCTCCTCCTCCTATCCCTTGTCTACTGGGATTAGATGCTGGTTAAAGATCACAGAGAGCAGGAACACTGGCAGAAGATGTGTCCACAGCTGTAATAGCGTCCATCTATAAAAAATGCTCCCTGGAATGTTCTTTTGCCGAAATAAATTGATACATAATTGAATTGTATCAAAAGCTTGACTATCAGTACTATAAATTGGGACATAATTAGAAAGCACTCAGAGACAATGTGCCTCATTCATGACTTGACATTCATTGTTTTTAAAATCGGACATTTCTTACATCTGCTTCTCAATCTATATTTGCATCAAAATGCACTCTGCATTTTTTATTTCCTAAATCCTATGAATATTAGGGCTTTATACAATAGTGAATTGTGAACAATATCAAGTGAAACGGGCTCATGACCTGGATGTTTATGTGATGTCACGCACGAGAAAATATTTTGGTTTTGCAAAAAAAAGGTTTCTCATTCCGGTTAGGCATAGGAAAACACCATCCAGCTGTTGTCTGGAGCCAAATGTGACATCAGTGCGTAAGCTCCCTATGTTGTCGTAGCACGTGGTCCCAATTTTCCCACTACTGTGCTCGCTGGACTTCATTTCAAGATGAATAAACTTGAACTTAGACTGCCTGAACAGGTACGTCTGTACAGCCAACTATTTGACCCTTGTTTGAGAGGCCACAGAGAGACTCAAATGGCCTAAATTCATGGGAGATAGCCACCACACTGGAAATGGAAGAGGCAGTTTGCCAGAGGGTGTGGAAGAACTTGAGATATCGCTTTGCCGTAGCCAAAGAAATTATTCATAGTAAGCATAGTGCCCAAACAAAGCTCTTCTCATTAAACATCGAACGGAAGACAATTATTTTTTACTTGGATTAAGGCTATGTCAATTATTACAGTACACAAATACAATGTTTGACAGTAACTTCCATTGTACCTACTAACGTTACTTATACAGTGGTGGAAGAAGTACTCAATTCGATTTTATTTATATAACGCCATATCATAAGGTTGCCTCGGGGCACTTTTTCATATAGAGCAGGTCTAGACTGACTCTTTATATACAGAGACCCAATAAGCCCCACCATGAGCAGCACTGAGCGACCGTGGCAAGTAAAAGCTCCCTTTTAACAGGTAGAAACCTCGACCAGAACCAGATCCAGGCTCTGGGTGGGCGGCCATCTGCCTCGACCAGTTGGGTTGAGAGAGATTCAGAGAGAACAGGAGGAAAACACACAGCAGCAAAGTACTGGTCCATGTAGAAATGTAAAGCAATAGTTGTAGTAAGGCTATTGATGTTAAACTTAATTTAAAAAAATACTAGTAGCAATATAATAGTAATAATAATAAGACCAATAACGACAGGAACATGGGGCCAACAGGTGGCTGCAACCGCAGATCCAGACTCCACAGATCCAGACTCCACAGCTCCGGAGGCAGAAATACCTGCAGAAAGCAAAAGAAGGAGAGAGAGAGAGGAGAGAAAGCACACAACTACAGGAAAGGGAAGCAGTCCAGTTAGTAGCAAGCATTAATGGAATAAGAGTGCATACAGATGGAGAAGGAGAGGAGGAGAGAGGAGCTCAGTGCATGATGGGAAGTCTCCTGGGAGTCTAGGCCTATAGCAGTATAACTTGATAATAGGGAGTTGCAGTAGTCAAGCCTAGAGGTAACAAATGCATGGACTAGTTTTTTATCTTTTTGAAACAGGATGTGCCTGATTGTTCCTTATTTTTTTCTATATTTTTCCTATATCCTGATCAAAGATAACTCAAAGATTCCTTTTACGGTGGTGCTGGATGATGCACTCTAAATCCAGACTGAAAATCCTCAAACAACTTATTGTTGTGTAGGAAGTCACACAAGTGATTGGTGACTGCTGTCTCGAGGATCTTAGCGAGAAAGGGAGGGTTAGATATTGGTCTATTGTTTGATAAAACCCCTGTATCAAGAGTGGGCTTTTTAAGAAGAGGTTTAATTACAGCTACCTAAAGGACTGGCACATAGACTTTTAATAAGGACAGGATGATCATATCTAGTAAAGAAGTGCTAACTAAGGGTAAAACGACTTTTGGCAGCATTAACAACATTGCAATTAATAATAGACACTGAGACCAAAGTAAAAAATATATTTAAGATTGCACTTTGAGTTTACAGGCCTCTGTAAGTTAGGGTTCTTTGTGACACTGCACATTTTAAATATTTAATAACTTGTGAGTGATATCGCACACCGCATAACAGATCTGATGTCAGTGTACAATTAATAGATTTTACCAAGTGTATATTCAGTGGAAATGCTGCAGCTCCCAGGAACAGTGCAGTGTAGTGCTGTTAGTTCCAGACAAGATGGTAGGTGGTGGAAGATGTAGGGCCCCAGCATATTCTTACTTCTACATGTGCCATGGTCATCCTGTTTTACAATGTCCCCTTATCCTGCAATTCATTTTATGATTAGTGGTATCCGACTGTCTCATGATGTGGATACTCGACTCCAGTGGTGGAAAGTACATTTAGTTGGGTACTGTATAAATGAACTATTTTGAGCTACTGTACTTGTACATTACTTGAGTGTTTTCATTTTATGGTACTTTATACTTCTGCTTCACTACATTATAGAGGGATATATGACAGTTTTACTACATTAAAATGCTGCTTACAGAAAAATGCATCAGTGGTGAAAAATCAACACCAACAGGGATCATTCTAAATAATGAGCACTTTTGCTTTTCGTACTTTTAAAATAAATTTAGCTAGTAATACTTACTAGTGTTATATGTTAATTGAGGACTTTGACCTTTAGCAGTAACAAAACAAATGAAAATGTCTGCATTGCTGAACCCAATTTTATCTTCAAAGACCACCCTCAGAAATCTTAAATTGTCAACTTTGATATTGTCAAAAAATTATAATTTATTGCAAAACGTTTGTTATTATAGGTTAGTCACAATAATTTTGGAGAGAACTAAAAGGAACCATATTAACATCCTTGACAGTTTCCCCCCGCAATATTAACTACTGAGCCTAGGAACCAAATCACAGCCTGGTGTTTCTGAACGAGCCTACTTCGTGGCTGGTAAACTGCAAGACCAGCTAGTAGGTTAGCCTAGCTTTATATAACCTGTCTGATTTTTCTGTCGTATTAAACCTTGTTCAACATTTAGGTACGCTTTATTTGACTTTATTAGAATCGTTGCATCAATTTTTTTATGTATGTGTAATGAAGTTACGTGTCTTATCTTTAGTCTGATGGATTCCGTGTTAGCACACATGTTAGCATAAAAGCAAGGGGCGGGGCGTACAATTATTGTGCGCTATAGCACTATAGTTTTTAAACTAACGTTCATTCTTGTTCGCCTTTAGTATAGATATGTCAGACTGTGGTTCGGCGTAAAGATTGCCATTATTTATATTCGATGGATAATGAAAAATGTAAACAGTGAGTTTCTTTGTCACGGACATCCGCACTACAAAGGCTCCGAAGGCTCGTGATTCCGGTGCACTCGCCCCATTTTTCTTTTCGTTAACATAGTAAATATAAGCTAGTTAGCCCTTACGGCTAACTACCGTCTCTTGGCTCAGTTCGGTTGGGCTGGTATAAGATACTGTGTGCCAGGCCGTTTGTCAACTTTTGTGTAAATTAGCTGTTTGTCTGGGTTCGAGATGGACAACAATGGACAGTCCAAAGACAGCACGGACCGGTCCGACCTGGTTTCTGTGGACGGCAAGAACAGCAAGTCTGTCGTGTGCCAACGTTGCGGATCCAAGGTGCTGTGCCCAGGGATGGCGGTGTTCGCAGAGAAAGAGGTATGATGTTTGACATCAGGCAGTGGCTGACAGACAGCTGCGTTGCTTTTTTTTGGGGGGGGGGGGGGTGGGCGTTTAATCTGTCAAGTCAAGCGAATAGGTTTTGTATAACGTTAGCACCATTTCACCCAGGTTCTTTACAGGATAATTAAACCAGTGGTACAATGTACATTTACTCAAGTGCAAGTCTTAGGTACGTAACTTGATTTACTTTATGCTTGCACTACTATTACTAAGGATCTATTTACTCCACTATTTTACTCCAGTAGATATATTTGACAGCTGGAGTTACTGTCAGTTAATTTACAATCAAAGATGTTGCATTCAAAACATTTTGTACATTTCTAATATTTGATGCAATGTCATCGATGAAACTACTTGCATGTGAATGCATTAGCAATAATAATCCAGTGCGACAATATTCATTAGTAGCCTATAACATGCAATGTTTATGCATCGAGTACTTTTACTTGTTGCTACACTGTGTGTGCTCTTTTACTTAACATTTTAACTGCCTGACTTTTACATATAATGGGGAATTTTTACATTGTCCTCTTACACTGAATTAAACAATAAGCAGAAAGGTGCATATACATACTAAGTCCCAACTGTTTTTATGTCACATCTGAGGCTGTGTTTTCCCCCACCAGCTGTTCCTACCATCCATGCGGAAAAAGGGCGGCCTCAGCTCCACAGACGGCTCAGTGGACGGGGACACTCTGACTGCCCACTGGTTTGTGGACGACATGTACACTTTTGAGAACGTGGGCTTCACTAACGACGTGGGAAGAATCAAGTATCTCATCTGTGCAGATTGTGAGATTGGACCAATCGGCTGGCACTGTTTGGACGACAAGAAAAGTTTCTACGTCGCTGTGGAAAGGGTGAATCATGCATAGTCTAATTGCATATGTGAGCCCACAAGAACTTTAAAAAATGTGTTGGCAGGCTATGCATCTTTTCATGGATTTACCGTCAGAGTTGACCCCAACCTAATCCTACACACACACACACACACACACACATGCTTACATATAATGTTATATGTACATTGTTTATGATAACAGGACTGACTCACTGACAGTATGACCATCCTGTTCTAATAAAGATGTTTTTGGGAAGCTGATGCAGAATGCCATCATTGGATTTTATCATTGTAAATTGAAATGATTTGGGTTTTACACTTTTGGTCAACCAAAAGCAATTTGAAATTGTGATGAGTATTTTTTCATTATTTACTGAAATAATTTATTGCAGCCCTAAAACAGTGGCTCTCTGTTGAAAAAAGCCAGGTCCCAATTTTTGTGGGTGTCCCCTAAAGACAGGGTCCATATTGTTTTGCTGAAAAGCCAGCATGAGGCATTTACCAGTGACTTAAAGAGTTTGTTAAACATTTTAAATGATAACATTTTTATCAAAGCATACTCATGGTGTGGCTCAAGTATCACAAGTATAACATTTTCTCTGTGCACATCAGACAAGATAGTCTTCTAGGCAAATGTGCAGGAAACATTTATGTAAATTTACATGATGGTTTGGTTTTACATTGCAGACATGAATAGAATGAACCAGCCCTTTAAAACCTCCACACATTCATTACTTGAAGGTGTAGGCCTACTGTTTGCCACTAGATGTCGTCATTTCACTATTTGACACATTTCTTTTAAATTATTTGAGGCCGATAGTTATGGAGTCATAGGAGTGCCACTAAAAAAAGAGAGTACTTCTGGGCACGAATATGACAATAAATGTGGAAATAAAAAGATAAATTAATAAATATAATGACAAATCATTTTTCCTTTTGCTTTTCACTTATTGCTTTGATGGGCCAGGCTGTCAATCAACTGGCTTTGGGCCTTCCTGCCCAGGCTGAGTAATGAATTCATGCACCCATGAATCCTGCTACAGGAATTAGAAACGGCGTGGACTTGGCACGTGGCATCAGGGATCAATCAGGGAAGGAAACATGGCAGAAAGGGAGCAAGAGTTAAGGGGAAGTGTCCCAACAAGTTCTTTTAACACTTGCTCAGCATGTGGAGGAACATTTCAAGAGGGATTGTTTTGATGATGGTGGAAGATGTCATGGAGAGTCTTGTGCAAATGTCTGCGCTAATACAGACACAGACAGACATGACATCCGTTGCCACTGCTGCAGATTATGGCATGTAGAGACAAAATGTTCTCAGCAAATTAGAAATACACCTCTCATGCAGATGACCAGATAAAGGGAAAACAAAAGGAAAAATAATCATTTCTCTTTATATTTCCACATTTATTGTCTTATTCTTTGCCAGATTTATTATTTTTTATGGCACCTCTATGAAGTCACAGCCAGCAAATCTCCTATATGATGTTATGATGTGCACCTGTCAAGTAAAGGCTCTGCTCCTACCCTGTCAGCTAAATCCCACCGAACCAGTGGCAGTGGTGGCAGACTTCACTGTGAGTAATAGTGGAGCTGTTTGCTTCCCTTTGTGTGTTTTCAAGCATAAAAACCAATATGCATATACATATATGTCCTTTACGAAAGCTATGTATTTTTGCGGTAGCATAAGACATTCACATGTATCAGCTATGCAAATAATAAATAGTATGTCCAGACTGATAAAAAAAGTATGCAACAAATGACTATACATAATATGCTAAATCAAACACTTGGGACAATAGAGGAGAAAGCTTGTGGTGATGCAAAATTGTTGTTCTTTTGTTAAAAGTGATCTTGAGCACCTTTAAATACGTGCAGTTGATTTTGAAAGACACCTGTCATGTATACCCGTTATAGTCGACTGTTCAAAATCCACCAACGGGAAGTTCAAATGAAACAGAGAATAGGGACATTCAAATCAGTCTCATGAACAGAGTGAGAAATTAAGTAGTAGGCCATACTGTCATCAGCAGTTAACACATGAAATGAGACTGTGCTGAAAATGTTAACTCTCAGTCAACTCAACTTTATTTACAGTATATAGCCAGAAATGTACCTCTAAAGGATTTATAATATGTACAGCATACATACAGATTGTAAAGGGGTAGCTTTCAGTGCTAAAATGAGGATATATTTAACTTTTGTATGGGGTTAAATCAGTGTCATACTCATTTTATAGGAACATACAACAGTTTTTTTTTTTTTTAAATGGCTTCAGAGTGTGTGGTTGATTATGTAATTTTGACAAATAAGAATGTCATTAAACAAAACTGATAATGTCAAAAGATATGATGGACAACCTCAATAGATAGATGTCTTTAACAACCAAAAGACAATAGATGATGCTAAACAGTGTACAACACCAAGTAAATGTGCAAACAAAGATGGAAAAACACTATAAATATCCTGAATATTTAACCATTTTTTGGCACTGACCTTAATAAAAGCATTTTCCAGTCATATGGTTGCCCCTACATTGTGTAGTATGTTTTTCTTCTAGATGGGTGTTACTATTTAGCAATTGACCTTCCTGCACATTGGGAGAATGTGGCAAAAACTGTAAATATATGATTAAACAATTAAAACCCGAGGCATATTTTCAAGAAATAGCATCTTTACTAAACTATAAAGCCTTAACGTCATGCTAGAGGCGTTCATGGGTTAGAATAGAATAAATGACTTAATTAAAATGTTTATTATTAAAACATAAACAGCTGAAGTATTAACATATGACTATAGCCTCTACCAATCAACGAGCTCCTCTAGACCATTTAAAAACAAAGTTCCGGTCAGCGCGCAGGGATCTGATGGGTGTGCTCGATTAGAAAACCCCAACGTACCGCCCGCTCCGTCTATTCTTTGGGCGAAGCTGTGCGGGGCAAGGAAGGGCCGGATCCAACTAACCCTCTTTCATTTGTACACCGACTGAACGCAGCACACCCGCGTGCCTACAGGGTGCACGAATCAAACTCAATCAACAGGGCCAGCGATCATAAACCACGGAACCAATAAACTATACACTGTAATCCCCAACTGTAGAGTATTGTGCTCACAAAGGGTTAACCGCGCGAAAGAAAACTCTACTGTAGTTTATTTAGGACGGTATTAAAATAGATTTAAAGTTCAAGGCGCTTACTCTTTACACGGTCCTACAGGCATGTAGCTCACTCAAACAGACACGAACACGCACCACATGAGCTGCATCGGTGCAGTAAAAGCTATAGTACGCGCATTCAGTACTGGCATGTAACAAAAGCATGATCAACTTGTGTATTTTGCGCGAGAAGTAGCCACAAAGCGGGCGCAGAAAGGACGGCAGCCCGAATAATGTGTGGGTGTCTGCTTTTTGAAGCGGATGTGCACAGTCTCCGGCTGTCACCCCCTCTCGTCTCCCAACTAGATAATTCGTCTTTTGAGTTCAATGAGTGGAGAGTGGACATGAACTGAAAGGCAGCGAAAGCACAGCGAGGAAGCCCCTTGGAACATATTTCAGCGTACAGTCACAACGAGGATGCGACGATGACTCAGCGGCAGCTGAATGAGTTCATTCCCCCTCCGGAGTGCCCTGTTTTTGAACCCAGCTGGGAGGAATTCGCCGACCCTTTTGCGTACATCAATAAAATACGACCCATCGCGGAGAAAACTGGCATCTGCAAGGTCCGACCGCCGCCGGTGAGTGTTTATTAATCTTCGCAATTATTCTACGTTGTTGCTGCTGCTGTTGCTTCCGCGCGGTGCGTTGGCCTCGGCTGGCGTCGCTCATTCAGCAGGCAAAGTTGTGTTTTTAGACAGCGTTCAACATGGCGGATTGCGGCCCCGAGTTGAATCGCCAGCCAGCCGGAGCTCGGGACTGTGTTGTGTTTTTGTCACTCGGGAAGCTCGTGTGTCCTGGGCGAGTTGTTGAACCTCCAAGCAGGCAGGTGTGCGTTTGTTCCAACAGTTAGCTTTTATCGAGCAAAAGAAAAAAAAAAAAATTTTTTTTTTAAGCAGCGATAATAATTCAAACGCCGAAAGTTTGCCTGTATGCAAATATATAAATGGAAATTGTTGACGTTAGCGCAGAGTGAGACGCTTCCTGGACGGTGCGCACGAAAATGGCTCAGCGGTACGAGCTGTTTTTGTTTTTGATTAGTTTGTTTGTTTGTGTTTTTTTTGGTCATTTGGCCACTGCTTTTTAACAAAAAAATGTATTAATTAATTTTTTTTTAGACAATTTGTTAAATGTATGGGCCCAACTTTGCCAACGGGATTTGACGGATTTAGCAAGTATGAAGTAACCGAGGTAACCGAGCTAACGTGAAACAGGCCCGTTAAAAGCTGCAGTTGTCCGACAGCTAACGCTACGTACGTGCTCGGTGACCGACTGTTTATGGAGAGGGTCGCCTCCGCTGCGCCCGAAGGACACCCCGGAACTAAAACACTCGGATGATTGGTTGTTTTTATTCTAATAGTCTTTTTCTAATTGGAGGATTATTCCGCCTTAATAACTCCTCCCTAAAGTCACATTAGTTCGTGTTAAGTGTTTCAGGACAGACGGGAGATGCAGTAGCTACAGATTTTTCTCCCAAAATGAACAGAATTCAAATGAATCTCACGTTGACCTTATTTCTGATGCACTGTGTTGGGAGACGGCAGATGCGTTATTCAAGGGTGTGTCCAAGCGTCCACGCAAATTAGATAAAGGGGAAAATCCTACTGAAATAAATTATGTTATCATGACTAATGACTAACGTAATTTCTGGCAATTATCAATGTGTCAGTTTAACGACATTAAGGCCCTGGATGGAAATAGTTTTCTTTGATATGTGTGCCATCAGATAACACGACACTTGTCTTCAGTGGAAATTAGGAGACTGTGCTTTAAACAGGATGGGCTGCAGTGTAACCAAAAGAAGGCTGGGGGGGGGGAGGGGGGGCTGCTTGGTGGCTGCTCCTACAAAAGGAAACCTACATTCGAAGGCATTGCTGAAAATGCACATCTCATGTAAACAAAAGAAGGCAGTGGCCAACTCTCTGAGCAAAGATTGCATCCAGGTTTATCCTCACATGGGATAGTACAAAGAACTGTTGGTTGTCTGATTTCCTGCATTGTTTTGACCAGTGTATAAGCATTGAGTGTACAATGTATATCTTTTTAAAAGAGTTTTTTTTTTTATCGTTAAGAAATACTTGAGACAAAGCTGCTACACTCTAGCCTGAACAGCTTCAAGATTTATGACAGCCATCAAAGGTTTAAAAATGCAGGGTCAGTCTTTGTCAAATTAAAAACCATATGGTAAGAAGCAGGCAAATGAAAGTTCAAACGCAATACGTATTTCTTGATTGTCTTTATACTCTACAAAACTGACACTTATCAAAAGGAGAGGACAAGACTTCACCATTTGTCCCGCATTGTGTAACCACCATTTTCTGCAGTCCTGTCTATGGCATATTTTTAAATGTGTAGTTCCTAGGTTTGTTTTGTGTGTTTTTGCAAAGAGGACAGCATTTGGCATCTTTCTTTCTTTTCTAGAAAGGAAGAAGACATTGCACCACAACCTGTTTTTGATCAGTGATTTCTGGGTGCACAGTATGCGGTTAGTATTTTGTTTTACTCGGGTCACATTTTGACCATAAAGCACATATGTAAATGATTTTCAGTGATGTCTCAGACTGCTTGGGGTTAGCTTCTCACCACTCGTATTTGTCATTTTGTTCTTTTCGGAAGGCTTCTGATGTTCAGACCAAAACTGCCCTTGTAGTCTAAACTGGTGTGGTCAACAAACCCCAGTCCTGTTCCATATGTTTCAAAGCAGCAGTTAATTACTATTTTGAAAAGTGAACTATGTGTTACTGTGCCTTTTAGGAAATATTTTGATAGTTAAAGTTTGCATTAAGCCCAGAGCCATATCCTAATTTCCAGGCCCGGCTGAGTCGGGTCACATGATCATGTTACATATCTGGCATGCTTATTTGGTAGGTTTCCATTTTATTGCAGTGTAATTTCAGTGGAAGATGCGCTCTAAGATGTGAACTTGGTGATTTTAAATTAAATCTAAGACCGTATCTCAGCGTTGATGGATTTATTTGGTTATGATATGCACATGTACTAACAAGTTAATGTATCCCCACAAATTACTAAAAATATATAGAATATTGAAGATTTAGGTTGTACTTATTGCTTTTGAGCAGTAGCCCAATGGGGGGGAATGAGCCTGTTTGGTTAATCTGATTTTAGATTAGTATTTATGATGTGGTCTGTGTTTTTGTTTTTTGGAAAGCCTAAACACAGTGTTGAGCCCAGAATGTGAGCCATTAAAGAAAAGAGTAACGGTTCCTTGCTGTGGGTTAGCAGGTCTGGGTATATACATACTTCCAGTTTATGGCTTTATTTAGAGTTTATAGAATCCTGTGTTTTTTTGCACACATCAAAAACCTGTGTATAAACGGGCTAATGCATTGTCAGTTTGCCTGACATTCGTTTGAAGGGCACATTTGAAACCTGAAACTTATCTCTAGGATGAACATTTCTGTCTGTTCCTCAGTGTCAGAAATGACTCTTTGAATGAATCTTTGTAGTAATAGCTGGATTATTTCAACTATACATGGTTTTCTTCCTAACAGCTTTTTAGCTAACAAAATCACAATGTAACCATTCAGTGTATGATAACACCAGGACCTAATTTCACAAGTACTCTTTCTCTCATTTGTAAAAATTTGCCCTCATGTCAAATCAGCAGGGGTTGAATGATGTAAAACTGAGATTATTTTACTGCCATCCCTGATACTGTATTCTCTGGTCTTGTAGGAAGTTGTGTGGTCTAGCAAGAGTAGGCTTGTTTTAACACAAGTGTGTTAATATTACACCTGTCGGTTTATTCTGTCAGCAAGATGGTTGGTGTGGGCGAGTTGTTGTAGATAACACCTTCTTAAAGGTACAGGAGGCAATGTTATATTCAATTCTGTTTTATTTATATATACCACCAAATCATAACTGAAGATGTCTCAGGGCTCTTTTCATATAGAGCCGGTCTAGACTGTACTCTTTATAATAATCATTTATCATATTGTATTTTTGTGCATGTTGTGGAATCGCATCCATTAAGTTTGTCATCACAGCTAACATTGCCATACAGTTGAATACAAATCATGTATATCTCATTATTTCCCACATTTTTGTGCATGCAAAATATGTTGTATAACTCGATGTCACACAAAATCAACATTTAATCTACGGTTATTAGAATACTAATATTGACCAATCGGGTTCCCTGTACACAGCATCTTTGCATGTTTGTACAGACACACACATTGACTTCCTGCAGGTCTGCCTTTCATAACAGTCTGTGGGTTTACTAGAATAGCTGCAGTCTCTGCAGACTGGGTGTGTTGGCAGGATTAGTTTGAGATTTTTACTCCTTATTCACTACAGGTATGCTTGTAAAAAGGACCAGAAGATAGATGAAGATACTGCACTGAATCTGAGGCTGAAAATCGTCTGCAACAAAAAATAAATGTAGTATTCAGTGATGTTTGCTAAACGTTACAGTGCCCAGTTGGCTACGGTAGTTACTCAAAATGAAACAGTATATTCATGAACTGTTATTAAAGATTAATGTGTTCAATAGGAACCAATGACTTGGGACTGAGAGCCACAGACGGGCTGTGGCGGTCTGAAAATACAGAGAGTGGCTGAGTGGTGTTTTCATGGGACTTGTTGACCAACATCTACGATAACACCAGCCTTATCCTTGATGGGGGCTTGTGTAGAGTAGTTTGACTTAACGTGCATGGGGGGTCTTGTCATACATGATGTACTCTTTCTTACAGACTGACAACTGTAAACACAATGTGGTCTAAAATGGGTTTTTTTTTAATTTTTTTAATTCTCTCAGGACTGGCAGCCACCATTTGCCTGCGATGTTGACAGACTGAAATTCACACCACGGATACAAAGACTTAATGAGTTGGAGGTACATTCATTTATGATGTTTTATATATTTAAGATGCATAAAATGTAAAAGTGTAAATGGTAAGTAAGAAATCCTGTCAATGGATGATTTTATTCTGCATTTAAAATTTTAAGTTATTGCTATGTTGTTCCTGTCTTTGTCCATTTCCCCCAAAACAATACAAATGTCAGATTTGTCTTTCAGCCACAAATTATTTTAGGTTTGATTGTAAGTTTGCCTAAATAGTACAGTCGGTTAACTTTGATTCCTTTCTAAAAATAAAAGTAACGTTAGACATAGAAGAAATATTGGAAGATAATAAGCTTTAGCACTGGGGTTTTTCTACTCCTCCACTTACTTCTTGATAACTGTGCTCATGTTGAAGAATAAACACAGAAATGTTTTATGCACAACATTAACTTTTGTTTTCCACTGTGTTTTTAGGCACAGACCAGAGTTAAGCTCAACTTTTTGGATCAAATAGCAAAATTTTGGGAGCTTCAAGGATGCACTCTGAAAATTCCTCACGTGGAAAGAAAGATTCTGGATCTTTACCAGCTGAATAAGGTATGTACATGCAAAACCTGGCCGTAACTATCACCAATTATTCATGTATCTTCACAATAAAATGTTTTATTTACGTTTGAATATAAAACAGGCTTTCTACACATGCAGACTGAATATATAATTTCTCTTATTTCCAAGCTGGTGAATGAAGAGGGAGGCTTCGACGCAGTCTGCAGAGAGCGACGATGGACCAAGATATCCGTCAAGATGGGCTTTGCTCCAGGCAAGGCCATTGGCTCTCATCTGCGGGCTCACTACGAGAGGATCCTCTACCCATATAACGTGTTCCAGACTGGAGACCATCTGCCTGTACGTGCAGTCGCTCATTTATTCTTTTCCCAGTAGGGCAGCAGCAGCTAGACTTGTTGTTCTCATTTGAGTGGATGTTTATTGGAAGAATTCATAGTCAAGTGCCTTTTCAGCTACACAGTTTATTGCTATAAACTCAAGTACTAACTAGAACTCTTTCTCTACCAGCTCAAAAGTCAAATCGCCATCTCTTGATATGGTCTTCACACAGATATACAATTCGAAGGTGCCATCTATTCCTTTTGCCCCAGAAAAGGTTTAATGTTTTATGTTGGTGTTTCTGCATCACATTGCTGAAAGATTAGTGATTTTCTTTTAAATGCAATGTGTGCTTCAGTTGCATTGAACCATATATTTCAGTTGTATTTCCAGTTGTCTTGAAGCAGATTGATGTTGGTTTGAATTTAGCAGCACTGGGGCACTCCGTGTCACAAAACTAGAACGGACAGGAAAAACAATCACTGGTACCACCATATTAAAATGTAAGGTGCACGCAGCTTTTTGTGAAACTGAGATTTGTCGATAGTGCTACGCTTTCTTAATAGCATTTCTTGTGCTTGGTGTCTTTGAAGAAGTATAATAAAGGGATTGTTAGGAGCTGGATTGTATTCATACTTTGATCCCCTGGAATCTTCCCCATCTATTCCAATATTTCAATTTTTTTTTATAGATACAGTTTTGTTTGTATATATGTTAGACGTAAAGCTATCATAGTTCCCTTTTTTCATAATGTTTTTTTTTTCTCTGTCCAATGCTATATTGTTTGAGAGTGTGTATTGGTTTTATTCATGAAATGCAGGTAAACGGATTTTGTTGTTTACATTTACCTGCTTCTTTTTGCAGAGGGCCACCTTGACCAATGACACTAAAGATAAAGAGTACACCCCTCACGACCTGCCACAGCGGCAGTCTGTCCAGCCCCAGGAGACCTGCACCGTCGCTCGCCGAGCCAAAAGGATGAGATCTGAAGTGAGTCTGAGCTCTCCCTCTGCTCTCTGACATTGTCAGTTGCGCCATGTTTAATTCATCATATGTATGATATGCTAATGTATGTTCTCAAATCTGGAAGTTTAGGTAAATATCCATATTTCTCTCTGATGCTCACTGTGACTCCCAACAGAGAGGCTGTGTTAAAACCGAACCTGGGGAAGTTTGTGAGAATCGTCCCAATCTCCGGAGGAGGATGGGAACATATTCTTTAAAAAAAACAGAACCTGGTAAGACCAAAGCAAGCAATGCTGCTGGTTTATACAGAAAAGGGGAATGTGTACTTAAGGCTTCAACTGAGCCTTCATCTATGTCTTTCAGTGAGGATGGCGGTCATTGAGGTGAAAAAGGAGCCCATGACACATGTGGATCCAACAGATTATGAAGAAACTGCATTAAATAAGATAAACATACCTCCCGGGAGTAAAGTAAGTATATTGTTTTGTATTACAAATGTTGGCTTACATCACTATGATTCCGATATTGGGCTAATAAAAACATTTATCCATGTCGCAGTGTTGTATTCTGCTGTAAATTACACGTATCAGAGAAAACTGCACATCACAGCAGAAAAGCAGCATTCACATTTGTTCTGTGTGCTCAGGTGGACCAGTACATGTGCCTGGTATGTGGTAATGGGACTGCTGAGGACCGCCTGCTGCTGTGTGACGGCTGTGATGACAGCTATCACATCTTCTGTCTGATCCCTCCCCTCCACGATGTTCCCAAAGGTGACTGGAGGTGCCCCAAGTGCCTGGCTCAGGTGAGCTGCAGAACCTCCATCCCCAGGGAGCTTAATCCTGGCAGAGAGGATCATAATTGGGAACAAGAGAAAAAACCTCTGCCTGATATTTACAAATATAATACAACTCAAAAGTGTTTTTTTTTGTTTTTGTTTTACAGGAATGTGGCAAACCTCCTGTCGCTTTTGGCTTTGAGCAGGCAGGCAGGAGCTACACCCTCCAGAGTTTTGGAGACATGGCCGATTCCTTCAAGTCTGATTATTTCAACATGCCAGTTCATGTGAGTTTGCATGACTTGTTAACTGATATCAGAGGTATGAAGGTTTACTTTAAATCCTTACATACACTGTATAAGCACACCACGATGAATAAAGGGGACGTATGGTCAAAAACGAACCATGTCCATAATGAAATTCTCCATAGCTGGCTTTTTTTTTTTTTTTTTTTTTTTTTTTT
>JAVQJF010010058.1:0-10151 GCA_036023855.1 Gadopsis marmoratus | reverse complement strand
GGAGGTGATAAAGGTTTTGACTAACCGCTCAAAGCACTTCATGATGGTGGAGGTGAGTGCTACTGGGCGGTAGTCGTTGAGGCAGAGGGCTTTAGATTTTTTGGGAACAGGAACAATTTAGTGTTTTTCGTAATTGCAGTTTTGGAGCCTCAGGACCAGACCAGGACATTTTTCACCGTCATGTCTGACCGGGAGAGAGCTTTGGGCCCGGAGTATGTAGTTGTAATTGATACTGTGGGCCGGGTTGGACCCATTGGCAGGCCGCTTGCGGGCTGTGGGCCATAAGAATGACACCCCTGATATATAGCATCTGCGCAACATGTAAACAAACCAGATTTCAGCAGCTGTAGTTGGTTGAGCCCATGTAACTCTCTTCTTACACCACTAGGAATCCTCAGTTATGAGCCTGAGAGCCAAGTGACAAGCGGCATCTAAAGGTTGTTGTCTCATCTATATTAATGACACCACCATAATGTAGAAGACTAAATGTATATTTTTAAGGATTGCTTTGTGTCCTGTCACTGTCCGCAGTGTGAACAGTCAGTGCTTTGTTTAGCAGGTTAGGTGGCCATCTTTTTCTGTTTTTTCTTTACTGGTCTTAGTATTTGCATGTGCTTTGTTTTGTTTATGTGACTCTGACCATGGCAAAACACTCATCCCTCCTTATTCACTCCTTTTGTTGCGGCAAAACCACAAAGATGATGCACTACACATGACAGTAAAATCTTGGCCAATGTAGAACCTCGTTGCATGTCATCGCATTGCGTTGAGGAAAAAGTTGAGCTTTTTTGCATGACAACCCAGTCGCAGGACTGGATCCATTGAAATGAATGAGTGCTGCATTTTTTCACACAGGGCTAAAGTTGATGTGAAAGTGGGCTTAGTGAGATCACCCACTGATGTAGGGTGATAAGTCCTGGATGCTTCAATTCAGTTTTATTTATATAGCACCATATTATAACAAATTATCTCAATAAATCTTGAGCAGAACCAGGCACTGGGTGGGCGGTTTTTGAGTTGTAAACTAAATGATATAACTGTGATGAAACATGCCAGTGGTGCTATTAATATTGACATTTCTTACCAAATTCATAAAAATCAGCATTTCATTGGTTGAAAATGTCTCAACATACTGTTTTAAATTGTCCCTGAACCTTCCAATGCTGACATGGAGTCAACCGGTTGGGACCTGTCTACAACATGAAATTTAAAAAAAAAAAGACTGTCACACCTCCTACAGTTCTTGTTCACTCACTCGTAGCAATTTTTGTATATGCTGGGATATGCTGGGCAGCTGACAATAGAGAGCTAGCAGGAAATGTTGGGAGAAGGAAATGGGGAACAACATGCAACAAATGTCCTTGCTGAACAGACACAGGCCAAATCAGCTGGCCAAACAACAACAACAATAACTAACTTTCACTAGCATAGTGAAACACACACACTTTCACTCTACCTCACAAATCATGTAGTATCTATGCCCTTATACCCTTTGTGCCTCCCCTGTAACTCTCACACATTTCCCCAAAATTCAGTCGATGTTGATTTTACGGTACAGTACGGTAAAGAAATAATATGATCTTTATTAAACAATAAAGACAGTTATGCCCTAATTAGAAGTCCTGTGGAATTTGTAGGTAGTGATAGATACATGCTTCTTCGACACAATACTCCCATACAATTTAAGACATAAGACAAATTAATGCCATGTCACTATCCAACCCCAGTAACACTAGGGGTTGGAAGCTGTCTGGACAATTCATTTTTATTTCCCACTGTTAGATCCTTGTCAGACTTTCTTAGAGGGTCATTTGCCACACGCTACAACAGACATCTAACATAAAGTAAAAGCATATATCTGCTACTTGAGACACACCAAAGTATGACTCATTAGGTTTTGATGGTGTACCGCAAAATAAAATGCAATCCATTCACAGCATGGGGTTAAACTCTGAGGTCTCGTTCGGACTTTACTTTGGCTGAACAATGCTGTTAACCTCTGGATGTCTGGGTAACTACCTGAAAACTATTGAATTGAGGTGAGCTTAGTGCCAGGTAAAAGGTGCAGAGAGAGCAGAATGGGTGTGTTTGTGTGTGTGTAATGACATGTAAAGTGGATGTGACAACATAGTCCCTTCTGTTCAAGTGATTTCAGAGTGTTGTGGCTGCCACACATTCCACTGACCAGCTCAACAGGTTTAACTTTAATGGGCTTGTGTGTGTGTGTGTGTGTGTTTGTAAATTCGTCTGTCGTCTGTATTCATCTCTCTGTTTAAAATGATTGTAGAGCAAATGACTCTGCTGTGTGGAGGGAGGATCATCTCTTACTTTAAAGACTGGGGTGTTTGTTATCTGATGACAAAAGGATTTATTTTCATCATATATACATTCTGATATTAAAAGTTTCATAGAGTGTTCTCCTGAATCATTGAACCATAGTTTTTTGTATCTCCTATGTATAATTAATCACCTTAATAACTATCTACACTAGCCTCCTGCCTAAAGGCAGAAATATTAATGAAAATACTTATATTTTTGAACTTTGGTAAATTATCTGACATATAACACAACATACATTTAACTGTCCATAATATAATTTTACTAAAACTACACACATTCAACAAGACAGTGCAATTGCTTGAATTAGTGGGAGAAAGTTGATCATTGGTCAAGCAGCTGCAGCATCATTGCACAAGTTTAGTGCTGGACTGCAGGAGAATTAATGTATATCTCCTCTGTCCATTCCTCTTTAAACTCCCTTTCTCTTCATTATTAACTTTTCCTGTTCATCTTTTGATTGGATTTCACATACAGAAGCTGACAATGGCCGCGTACACACACGTGGCTTACAGGTGGCTTTGCATAATCTTGTAATGTAAGTCACTTGACAAAAACAAACATGATCGTTGTGTTTTTAAATGGCAAGTTATTGCATTTTAACAGGTTAAAATGTGGCATCTTGTTCACCACTACTTTCTGGAATGGTGGAGGGCCGATCCTCATTTTTATGTATCCCTGGAAAATCAAAAACAATTGCAATTCAAATCAATTCACAATGCATCATATTACAACAAAGTTATCTCATAGCACTTGTTCAAAGCAGGTCTAGGCCGACTCTATGTACAGAGACCCTACAGTATGTAGAAAGTGTCTAAATGTCAACTGGATTTTATCCAGATCTTGCATGCTCATCACACTGTCACATCTTATTGGGACACTTGAATAGAACAGAGCAATCATTAATGTTATTAGATGTTACGTTCATCTGTGCTTTCATATTAAAAAAACATGCAAACCATAAAAGGTAAAACAGACAATATAAAAAGAGATTTAGTTGTTGACAGAGGACCTTTGAACTGCATCTTATTTATCATGCCCTGTAGGCCAATGTGGTGAGCAGCATTTGATAAATGGCTAAATTGTTAATTTGATTTCTTAGAAACAGAAAACAGACTTGACAGTCCTGTCTGAACCAGTCTGACGTGAACATAGCAAGCCTGGTTTATTTTTTGTAGCCATGTGGTGATTCTGTAAGTGCGATGGCTGTAGATTAGTCTGCTTTGGGCCAGAAAATCAGAATGGAATTTTAGAAAATAACAATATCCTGAAAGCATCAAGATACATTTTAATAATCCATGTAGAGGGGTTCTGTCTCTGTTAAGCTGCTGTCAATGAAATGCAACACTTCCTGCAGATATTTAACATTAGAAACCTTGTGGCAACTTTAAAGTCTTAATGTGAAAAATATTTGAAGTCTTAAGTTTCATTGGCGGTAACTTAACAGCGATCAACAATGGCCAAGTAGAAGTGATTGAAATATGTGACAGTATTTCTCTTAAAATCAATCAACTAAATCAAAACATAAAATAGAAAATATTCTGCAGGATGAGGGGGAATTTCTCATCAAAATAATGCCATTTTCTGCCTCTTTCCTCAGGGAGTTTGATCCAGGATATATCGAGGACTTTGGTACTTCTTGTCCCTCCCTCCCTGTTCTTCCTCTTCTTTCTTTTTTTTCTCTATCACCACCACAACAACAAACACCAGTGTCATCCCACCACAGCAGACTATGTTCAGCAGGCAGAGCCCAACTATGCATTAAGAGCAGGTAGGTGAGAACTGAGACCCTCCCATTTCTTGCAAGTGTAACTAGGCACGGCAAGACTGCATTTAATTTCTCCACATGTTCAAGCAAAGTGCTGTAGTAAAAGCGATACTGTGTGTGTGTGTATATATATATATGTATACACACACAGTATCGCACATATATATATCTCCAAGGGCTAGGTGCATTTCATCCCTCAAAAAATACAAACTTTTTTGGGGGACAAATCTATTTATCCAGTTTTTATACTTAGTATAAAAACCAGTTTGTAATACTCAGATATTACAATCAAAACTAATAAAATCAGAGCTAATAAGAAGTCAACACAAATATCAGCCCAAGACATGTTTTTTTAAATTTCTTTAATTAATTTAAATTTCTAAATAAAGTATTTTTCTGTGCGCAATTTTGGCTCTAGCCTGTGTCACCTATAGGAAGCGTACCCCTCCCCTGCCTATAGGAAGCGCCCCTGCCATAGTGTCGCTGACTCTGACTTCCTGTCTGGAAGTCCTTCCAGTGTCAATACATTTTTCTGCGTTGGATGGCCAGACGCCCTGTGGGTTAAAGCAGGTCAGCTAAGGAGGTCATCATCCCTGGTGTTGGGATGTCCTGCCTGTGCCTCCTTTGTGTGTGTGTGTTACGGTCAGAAGATTTATTAGTGTCCTATTGTGTGTTTGTGACTAAGTGTTCCCAGATTAACAGGAAAACAAACCATGTAAACAGAAACTGCTCAGATCGCTATGGCAACCATCTCACAATGTTTCCTGTGTCTTCATCAGCTGCATCACCACAGCTCAGCAAAATTAGGTCATTATTAGGCTGTTGTGCACTCAACTGTGTAGAGGCATGTTGGTGGCAGGGAGGGGAGTTTGATGAGGATTTATTAAGGGAAACAAAAAGACACTTCCAGAGTCAGGTAATGCTGTGATGAAAAATCCAAAACTGGAGGCCAAGATATCTCCGCAAAGGCAATGCCAGAGAAGGGAAACAAAAACACAGGAGTAGTCCAAGCAGAGATCCAAAAACCAAAAAATGCACAAGGCAGCTTGCCAATCCAAGAAATAACAAAATGTCTGGAATACATCAAACTGACCATACTGAGGGAAACGCACGACAACAAAGCACAACAATGATCCAACAACAGGCAAGACAAAATCACCACTTAAATACACAGGGACTGAAGAGGAGAAGCGACAGGTGAGCACAAGCGAACGGGTGAAACTAATCAACACAGGAGCAGCATAGCTAGAAAAAAAACAAGACCGGCAACACAACAGAGAAGACTTCTAATAAAACAGGAAACACCAATACAGCCACACAGACAAATCACAACATAGGCTCAATCATGTGAGAGAGATTCTCTTTAGAGGCTGTAGTTCATGCTGCTGTAGAATTGTTTCACGTTATACTGGGAGGTGTTTGGACAGAATATTAGAAACACCTCTGTCTACCCTCTTTAATGCTGGAAAGATTGTGGTTTTGGTTAAGTACTGAAGAAGTCAGCATTCTAATATATGAATATTGATTATAAGCAGCTTTGACAAGGTACTTTGGTTGTCTAAAAAGAACCATAAAAGTTGTTCATGCTTTAGTGTCAGTGGATATTATAAGAAAAATAAATACGTTTCAGTGAACAGCTTATTAAAAACAGTTTGTCGCCATGTTGGTTAAAAAAACCCATCATCCTATCAGCATTATGTTTCCTACAAAATGTATTTACTAATGCAAATTGCTTGTATTTGAACAGGGCAATTTAAATAGTTGGTCGCCAAGGGCACCTCCAGCTGGAGGAGTGCCAAAGTCACACTGATGTCCAATTTATGCATTTCATTTAACCCATTTTTAATACTGCACTAAACATCTGATGCTGAGGGGAGCCTATATGGGGACACTCTATTGGAACAGAGGCACACTGTTATATTATTAATTGAAACCTCTGGCTGTTTTTTTTTTTTTTTTTTGTTTCTGTGTAATAATCATGTATATTGACATATAGGTAACCAGGTGGTTACTTATGTTCCATGCAAACATTCAATTCAGTTTTATTTGCATGGAACATTTGCATTGAATATGATCAAAACTGAGAAGACTCATAACAGGACACTAGCATGCACATAACCATACTCATTGACAGATGTGTCATGTTGATGACATGATGCAGACCAGAAATTGTGTAATTTAAATTAACTAAAATATAATTGAGTTAATCCTTAAACATTGACATCAATTAAATCAAATCAGTAGTGAACTCACCCATTTAACAGTCAGTTTAGGTGTAATCCACTGTGATAAGAAGCTTCAAGATTCTGTAACGATGAACTATGTTTGTGTGTGTGTGAACGTATGGGGCCTGAACATCTAATTTATAGTAGTTTCCTGGTTCAACACTCTGATGTCTGGGTGGCTGTGGCTCAGGAGGTGGACTGAGTCATCCTTTAACCCTCGGGTTGGTGGTTTGATCCCGCCTCCTCCTGTCGAAATGTTCTTGGGCAAGACACTGAGCCCTAAGTTGCTCCTCAGGCCAGCACCTTGCATGGCAGTTACGTTGCCACGAATGGCTGATTGAGACCAATCTGTAAAGTGCTTTGGGAACTGGTAGGGTTGGAAAGTGCTATATAAATGACTTCCACTTGTCTTCTCTCTTACTGTGTATAAACTCAGTACGTACAGACAAACAGTCTATGAATACTGACACTCTGCTACAGCCAGTTTCATCCTATTATGGACGTAAGGTTTGTTTGTGTGTGTATGCTTGTAATGACCATCACAGCCTCCGTGCGGTGCCAGTGTGACTACGGACATTTACCCTTGATGATTTTTCTTGTTTCCTGTTGCCCATTCCCCTTTATCACTAAAGTCTGTTACAATCAAAGTTGAAGCCTGTATGTAAAGAGTTGTGCTCTATTTATAGTTCCTAAATTGTCAGTCTTTGAAACAGTTTAAAACAATCCTCTTGGTTCATGGAAAACTCACAGATCCAGGATAGACACAATACTTTTATTTCGAAAGAGGTGACTGAGCAGTTATATATAACCTCCTGCAGGTTTAAAGTTAGTTCCTAATGTCCTGCTGAAGTGCCTTTGAGCAGCAATATGTTTGCAACAAGTGATTAAAATGTACTCTACTGTTGGTCTCAGAGTCAGATAAACAGGCAGAATGTAATCTCCTGGGCTCTGAGTGGTTATCAGATACCATCGGGGGGGCTTTCTCTTATTGGTCCAAAAACAGGAAGTAGGCCATCAAACCCCTTGAGACTGGGTGTAATCTGGAGAGGACAGACAGACAGACTGATTTATAAACAGTCTATTTCTCTGACTCATTTTCTCTTTTCTCATCCTTTCCTTTTCTACCTTGCTCCTCTTCCTCCGCTTCTCCTCTCTGTTCCATCTACTCGCCTCTCCCTCTTTCTTGTCCTTTACCTTGCCTTCTATTCCTTTCCTCTCTGTTCCTCATTCCACCTCCAACACTTTTCTAGAACGACATCATCATCTAATTGCACAAAACACACACACACAGTTTAATGACAAAATGCAATTTAGTGTTAATCGTTGTATTACAGATTTTTACTGGCTAACTCATAAAAATAGTAAAACAGTTGTCTTTGTAAAAGTATCTTTTATTTATTATATATTTATTTAGCATAAACCAGATTTCCATTACAGCAAAATGTAAGAAGGTCTCTTCTTTATTGCATGGATTGTGCTACCTTACAGTATATGACACAGAAATTAAATGCTGTAATATGCTTCAATAAGCTTTATTTGCTGTTATTGCCATTTTTGCATAGAATAATTCCAAGTGCACAAAATGAAATTAAAGTAATTACATTAATGCAATACAGAACTACACATATTCAGTATACATGCATGTATAGGACAGCTGCATACAACAGTGCTAGTCAACCCTGTATTGTGCATTTCACAAGTTCTCATCCACGTCACACATTGTGTCCTCTTTTGCATGCAAACGTCAGCAGATATGTGCAGACATCCATGCATATCATGTGGCTGGTGGTCATAAACTTTACACCTTCATGAGGACTGCCTTTGTTCTTGTCCATACTTCCCCAAGTCTGCCACTGGCCCTGCTTTGTCTGAGAGACTGCTCTTGCACATCAAGTGGCCTCTTTTTTGGCTCAAAATCAATGGTTTATGCTTGAGCTTTTGTACAGTTAAAATCTGTGTTAATCATGTTATAGGGAGCTCCAAAATCCCTTTTCCATACAGGGCCACACTGTTGCAGTGTAGGGCTCACAGCCACTTTCTAATGGAAGTGCTCTAACATAACAGTTTCAGTCTCTATATTCTTAATGTCATCAACCACCCGCTGTGTCAACCTCTAGATCTGCTCTTTGTAACTAACTAGCTGCATCATACCACCTACTTAAATCTTTAACTGGCTTCTCTAACACTGTTGGAATTTCCTCCTCATGTATAACAAAAAAAACCTCTTACTTGAAAGCACACCTTCAAGGGTTCCTTGAGTGAGTTAACTGTAGATTGATAAAAACAGTATTTAAAACACTGAACAGAACTGTGATTCAAGGGTGCATATATAAGATTTTAAGTGCCAACCAATGAGAGACCAAGGCTAGTAGCAGAAGTTAAACGAATACTATCCTTTGCCCTCATATAAAGTACCCTCATACACACACACACACACTTGTGACTCCTCACAATTTTAACACACACTCACGCACATACAGTTGCAGTGTATCAGTATCCACTTTTGCCCACCTCTCTCTCTTTTCCGGGCACAGATCAGAGAGATTATTATTATGGATGGAACAGTTTCCCACAGGAACAGATAGAAGAGATTTCAGTTGGAGTCTTCGAGACGGTTCCAGAGATCCCTGAGAAGAAACTAGAGTTCTATGTTAAAATGGCCCTTGAGGAATTTCGTGGGTCCTGGAAGCGAATACAGTGGTCTTTGAGGAAACATGAAGTCATTGAGTGGATTACAGGTGTCCTGGAGGAGGTTACAGTGGTCCTTCGTGGGCTTTAAGTTGAGTTCTAAGGCATTTGAGGAAGTTCCAATGGTCTTTTCTCTGGCTAATCAGTGAATGCATTACAAACTGTAGGCTGACTGCTTACTGGTGTGAATACTGGAAGCATTCACAACCTATGTTCTGCTATCAAAAAGTATTTATTACTATTCTTCCGCTGTTTCTTTGGCACATAACTAGTTCCACAGTTTTCAATGTAGTTATTTAATTCAAACATCAAAATATTCCATTCAATTAGGAATAAAACACTATTGTTAAAGATTTTGATAACAAATATTTCCAAGATATTAAGAGTTTACCAGGAAACTCTTTTCTACTCATTCATACTTTCAGTTAGAAACTCCATTTAAATATCATAAAATGCCACAGCTTTGATAATTATGGGTGTTATTAAACTTTCAAATCCTATTATAACCTTTCAAAATATTCAGCTTTCTTTGAAACTTTGTTACGATGGGAGTCAATTAGAACAACTTTATCCTCAACCTCTTCCCACTCATTCATACATTCACATAAAACTTTAAAACATCCACAACACTTGGGACTTTCTCAGATTGATTCAACTCATTCATTGTTCGCTGTAGAACCACATGCTGCATCATAAGACGTCTTTATCCCCATGGCTTCAAAATCAATATCTGCTGCAGTGACCCCTTTAATCCACTGTTTTCAACAGTTCTTTGTCTGTCTTCACTCTTTCCTCCTCCATCCTCCTCCTCACTGTTCTGCTTCTCCCTCCTTCCTCTCTCACCCTCTCCTCAAGTATGTTGCTTTCTTTTCATGGCTGTGGGGTTTCCTCTCTCTCATCCCGGCCTTTTTTTATCCTCCCTTCCTCTAACTCTCTCACTATTTCCTCTTTTTCTACCTTCTCTTTTTCAGTCTTTTAGTTGCTTCATTTCTCAGTACTTCTCCTTAACACTTATCTCTCTCTCTCTCTCTCTCTCTCTCTCTCTCTCTCTCTCTCTATCTCTCTCTCTCTCTCTCTCTCTCTCTCTCTCTCTCTCTCTCTCTCTCTCTCTCTCTCTCTCTCTCTCTCTCTCT